>CAIGRS010030230.1:0-12520 GCA_903798395.1 Fraxinus floribunda
CCGGTATTTAGCTAATTAATTAAAAATATTTATTATTTAAATATAATAAATTCAATAAATTAATTTATTAAATCTATATTTTACCAATTAAATATAGTAAGGACACAATTATATGCAATTTGGTCACAATTATCCAATTAATTAACCAAAATTAATTTTGAATCACAATTTATCAAATTATTGGTCAAAAAATTTTCTCGATCACAAATCAAAAATTTTATAAGTCATAGATTACCTCTCGAACATGAATAAAAAAATTCATAGGTCACATATCATTCATCGGTCACTAATCGAAAATTTTATTGGTTACAACTTATTTATTCATCGCAAATTGATAACAACTTATCAAATTATTGAAGATGACTTATTTTTTGGTCACAAATCAAGAATTTTATAGGTCACACGTCATTTTTCGATCACGAATCGAGAATTTTACAAGTCACAAATTATTTATCGATCACAAAATCATAATTCTTATTGGTCACGACTCAATTACAACTTAATAAATTGTAAGTTACAGTCACAATTTTTAGGTCACATATTTATTTATTTGTCAAAAATTAACTAATTATTGGTTACAATCAACCAAATAATTAGTCACAGACACCCACCCCTTCTTATCCTACCACCGCCGTCGCCACGACCACCACTAAAGTCGTCGCACTACGACCACTGCACACAGAACCACCTTCAAACGCCACCACTGCACAACACTTGTAAACACCACCTTAACACTGCCTCTAGCAGCACCATCGCCAGCTCGCCACCAGAACCACTACCACCACCATTGCATCCAAATCACACATGGTCGAAAAACACCACCACCACTACTTCATGCCAAATCCACCACCACCACCACCTCACCTCCACAGCACAACCACCAAATCGAAATCCAACATCAGTAGTCGATCTAACACCACCACCACTTCACCTCCATAGCACAGCCACCAAATCTCGATCCACCATCAAGCAGCCATATCCACCACCTCATCTCCATAGCGTAGCTACCAAATCAAGATGCAGAGCACACCATCGCCACGACCAAATCCATCACCATCACCATCACCACCGCCACTAAAACCACTCAAACATCACCATACAATGGAAACCACCACCAACAACAAACAAAAACCAACCAAATATGGTGCGATCGCCATCTCCACGCCCAAAATCATCTCAACATTATGGCGCCACAACGCCACTACAAGTGTGGTGGTTTTGATCGCTGACACTCATACCGTTTGTGGAGGTGCTCTATTGCGGCGGTGGTGCGAGGTTGGGCTACCGACATAGAAGGAGGAGAAAGTTGGTTTGTGGTGCAAGAAGAAGACGGCACTGCCAGAAAATTTCAGATTTTCGCGCGACAGCTATGACTGGGGCTGCGTACGACGGCACTCAGTTCGCCGATGTCGCTTCTGCCGGTGAAGAGGATGCCACCAGTGAAGAGGAAGAGAGGGAGTGAAAGATGAAAGAGACGCGTGAAGATGAGCGGGACAGAAGAAGATGACGATGACATAGAAAGTGATTTAGGTTAATATAATTAATAATTCTATTAATATCTGATTTTTGATTAAATAAATTTCACACTTGAATTTTGAATATGAAAACTTAAATGCCTGTTCTTTTTTGTAATTCCCTCAATTCTTTTTGGCAACTTTTGCGTTTGTTTCCTCTCGAGAGACAATTCCATTTTGGGCTCTTTTTCAGGGCCCCCACTTTTTTCTCTCTCTCTTAAAAAATCATTATCCTTCCTGTATGTAATGACGAAAAAACCCCTGTTTCTGAATCTATTTTGAAGGGCATTTTGATATAAATTGAAAACGAAGAAGATTCTCTTGAACAGGGTAATAACTCGAGTGTCTTTGAGTCTGACAAACGCCACACTTTTCGTATCATTTTGGATGTGTTTGGTCAGTAGCATTACCACACTAAACGACGCCGTTTTCTGACGTTCAAACTTCAATCTCTCTTTGCGTGTACCAGTACCATCCTCTTCATGTTCCCAACAAACAGTACCTCTCCCTAATCTCCCCCTATATCAAATGCATTTAAGGACAATGTTGTATTATGTGCACTAAAGTATTCTTCTAGAGCATTTTTATATCATTTTTTACGTTGTGTAGTAAAATCTTAAGGAATTTGATCGATGGCAATGGCGTTTAGGGTTCTACAGTGCGTTTTCTTGGTGTTGATGGCTTGTTTTCTTGCTTCAAATGCTGTTTTGGAGCTGAAATTTGAAATCCCAGAAAGAGAAATCCTGTTTTTGTTCAAAAACTCCTTGAAAAACCCTGAAATTCTGTCTTCATGGAATGCTGCAACTTCGCATTGTGAATGGGATGGTGTTTCCTGCGAAGACAATCGAGTTGTCTCACTCGCTCTATCGACTCACACACTCATTGGACCCATTTCCACTTCCATTTTCTCTCTCAGCTTCCTTACCGTGCTCGACCTATCTGCAAATCAGTTCTACGGTGAAATTCCAAATATAGCTTCCCTGAGCAGACTGAAAATTCTGGACTTGGGGAAAAATCAATTGACTGGAGAGTTACCGAGTGGACTGGGCGAGTTGACACAGCTACAGACTCTTCGACTCGGGCCCAACTTCTTCACCGGAAAAATTCCTTCCGAACTCGGAAACTTGGTAAAACTCTCTTCTCTTGACCTTTCTGGCAATGCCCTCACCGGCAAAATCCCACCCCACATAGGAAACTTGACTCAACTTCAAATTCTAGCGCTTGGAAATAACTTTCTCTCAGGCGCGATTTCTACAAGTCTCTTCACTAAACTTCAGGCTTTATCCTCTTTTGATGTGTCGAATAACTCTTTATCATCCAGCATTCCACCGGAAATTGGAAAACTCACTTCTCTCACTGAGGTTTACTTCGGAAATAACCATTTTTCTGGTCAATTTCCACCGGAGATTGGCAATCTCTCGAAGCTTGAAGTTTTTTCATCGCCTTCTTGTTTTTTCAACGGCCCTATACCGCATACAATCTCGAAATTGAAATCATTAAGCAATCTTGACCTGTCTGACAACCCATTCAAATGCCCAATTCCGAAAGCCATTGGTGAGCTACAAAATTTGACTATATTGAATCTTGTTGATGCTGATCTTAATGGCACCATACCTTCTGAGCTCGGCAAGTGTAAAAACTTAAAAGTTTTGCTGCTTTCTTTCAATTCTCTTTCTGGGGATTTGCCTGAAGAGCTTTCAGAGTTGCCATTGATGACGTTTTCTGCTGAAAAGAACCAGCTTTCAGGTCCATTGCCTTTCTGGCTTGGCAAATGGAACCAGGTTGATTCCATATTGCTTTCGAACAATCAATTTTCAGGGCAAATTCCAGCCGAGATTGGCAACTGTTCTTTGTTGAGTCACATAAGTTTGGGCAGCAATTTGTTGACTGGTGAGATTCCTAAAGAGCTTTGCAATGCTATTTCACTTACAGATATTGAGCTCGACCATAATTTTCTCACTGGGAATATTGATAATACTTTTGCGAAATGTAGTAATCTGACGCAATTAGTTTTGTTTGATAATCAGATAGTTGGTTCTATACCGGATTATCTTTCTGTGCTTCCTTTGATGGTTCTTGAATTGGATTCTAATAATTTTACTGGTGTTATTCCATCGAGCCTGTGGAGTTCACAGAATTTGATCGAGTTTTCTGCTGCTAATAATCACTTAGAGGGCACCCTTCCAATGGAGATTGGAAATGCTGCATCATGTGAGAGCATTGTTTTTAGTAATAATTATTTGAGTGGTACAATTCCCAAGGAAATCGGAAAATTGAGTTCTCTTTCTGTGTTAAATTTGAACTCAAATTTTCTTGATGGGTCTATTCCCATTGAGCTTGGAAACTGTACTGCGCTTACAACACTTGATCTGGGGAACAATAGTCTTAATGGCTCCATTCCGGACGAACTCTCAGATTTATCTCAGTTACAATGCTTGGTTCTCTCTTACAATAATCTCCACGGGAATATTCCCTCCAAAGGGTCAAAGTATTTTCACCAGATTTATGATATTCCTGATTCAAGCTATGTTCAGCATCGCGGAGTTTATGATCTTTCATTTAACAGATTAACTGGCTCGATCCCGGAAGAACTTGGAAGCTGTGTGGTAATTGTGGATCTTTTGTTAAGCAACAACATGCTCTCCGGGGAGATTCCGAGATCTTTAGCACGGTTGTCTAATCTCACGACTTTGGATCTGTCTGGAAACTTGCTTACAGGTAGTATTCCTCAGGAATTCGGTGACTCTGTTCTGCTGCAAGGCTTGTACTTAGGAAATAACAAGCTTAGAGGCTCAATTCCTGAAAGCCTTGGCCAATTAAGTGGTTTGGTGAAACTGAATTTGACTTCCAATATGTTAACTGGTTCACTTCCAAGTAGTTTTGGGAACTTGAGAGGGCTTACTCATTTAGACTTGAGCTCTAATGCACTGACTGGTCGTATTCCCGCGTCACTTTCAAGTATGGTAAATCTCGTGGGCTTTTATGTTCAGCAGAACAAGTTATCGGGTCCTTTAGATGAACTCTTCCAGAAATCTGTAGCGTCGAGAGTTGAAATTGTGAACTTGAGTTGCAATGTCTTTAGTGGGTTCTTGCCAAAATCTTTGGGCAACATGTCATATTTGACACTCTTGGATCTTCACAGAAATGGTTTTACTGGGGAAGTTCCACCGGAGATTGGAAATCTTAAGCAACTTGAGTATTTAGATATCTCAGGGAATGAACTATGTGGACAGATTCCCGACGAAATTTGTGGCTTTCAGAATTTGGCTTTCTTGGATTTTTCTGATAACAGATTGGAGGGACGTATTCCAAGTAATGGGATATGCAGCAACCTGACAAAAGCTTCACTAGCTGGGAACAAGAATCTATGTGGTGGAATTTTGGGACTAAGGTGCCCTTTGAAAAGCTTTGGCCGAAA
The DNA here is from genome assembly GCA_903798395.1 of Fraxinus floribunda. Taxonomy (NCBI): domain Eukaryota; kingdom Viridiplantae; phylum Streptophyta; class Magnoliopsida; order Lamiales; family Oleaceae; genus Fraxinus; species Fraxinus floribunda. The sequence goes on from CAIGRS010030230.1 coordinate 4,933, forward strand.
ATCACCTCTGTTAAACATTTGGTTCCTGGTGTCAGGTATGGTTGGAACAGTATTGATCACTCTTTCAGCCATTATTGTGTTGAGGATATGTGTTAATGGGGACCGTAGAAATGATCCTGAGGAAATAGTGGACAGCAAGGTGAATAGCTCAGACGATCAGAATCTCTATTTCTCAAGTAGCAGCAGATCAAAAGAGCCACTAAGCATCAACATAGCTATGTTTGAGCAGCCTCTTTTAAAATTGACGTCAGTTGATATTGTTGAAGCCACTAACAATTTTTGCAAGGCAAACATAATTGGGGATGGAGGATTTGGAACCGTCTACAAAGCCACTTTGCTTGGTGGGAAAACAGTTGCAGTTAAGAAGCTAAGTCGAGCCAAAGCACAGGGTCAACGAGAATTCATTGCTGAGATGGAAACTCTGGGCAAAGTGAAACATCGAAATCTTGTTCCCTTGTTTGGTTACTGCTCTTATGGGGAGGAAAAAGTTCTTGTTTACGAGTACATGGTTAATGGAAGCTTGGATAGGTGGCTAAGAAACCATACTGGGACTCTTGATTTATTGGACTGGAGTAGGCGTTTCAAAATTGCTATAGGTGCTGCACGGGGGCTAGCTTTTCTTCACCACGGCTTCACTCCCCACATAATTCACCGAGACATTAAGGCTAGCAATATCTTACTAAACGAAGATTTTGAGCCAAAAGTGGCTGATTTCGGGCTAGCAAGGCTAATAAGTGCTTGTGAGACTCATGTAAGCACCGAAATTGCTGGTACATTTGGGTATATTCCTCCGGAGTATGGGCAGAGCTGGAAGTCGACTACAAGGGGAGACGTCTACAGTTTTGGGGTGATTCTTCTCGAGTTATTGACAGGAAAGGAGCCAACAGGACCTGATTTCAAAGATATTGAAGGAGGTAACTTGGTCGGATGGGTGTTCCAGAAAATCAAGAACTGTCAGGCTGTGGATGTACTCGATCTATCTATTCTTGATGCCGATTCTAAGCAGGCGATGCTTCAGACCTTGCAGATTGCAGTGCTTTGCCTTTCTGAGAACCCGACCACTCGTCCTACTATGCTCAATGTTCTCAAGTTCTTGAAAGGGATCAAAGGTGAGTAGAATACTTTCTTTCTGAATACGATCTGTTTATTTAAATGTTGTAATTATAATGAAGCAGTATTACTCGTGATTACATTTGAATGTAAGCTGCATATGTGAGTACAGTTTACTTATGTCACGATGGTAGATATGTTTAGTCTTGAGAATGCTGATTTCTGTATTCTATTCTATTACTTGAATCATGAATACTTTTAATGTCACATTTACTCAATTATTGATGATTGCTTGGATTATCCAAAGCCTAATTACTAAAATAGAATGGCTGTTAGAATCTTTGGTCAGTCTTCTTAGTTTGTTTTCTAATAATTAAAGTTTGGCCTTCATAGAATGTTTTCAGTAAATTGTGGCAAAACCGAAGAGAGAATCCATTTTCTAATTATATAAACTGTCGTGTTAATCAGTTAATGACGATTTATGTTTTATTTGAGTTGCATTTCACATGGAATAATCTTATTTATCTGAAGGAACTTCGATGATGTGACAATCAATTATTCCTCACATCTCTCTCTCCCCTCCACCTCTTTCTTATAAAAATTGAACTACTCAATCTTATTATTTCATATAAAAGGTGACATCACCGATATTTCATTGTAATGATAAATAACATTATTCTTTCGAGAGATGCTGTGTGCACAGAAACACTCATACAGACAACAGAAAACACATTGGTGGTGCCCATTTTTTTTACAATATTTTACTCACATGAGACTTACTCCCATGCGAGTGTTCTGGAATATTCATTTCTGTACAAATGTAAAATTTGTATTGTTTAACATCCTTTCTAAAAAGGAAAGTAGGGATACGAGTGGCTTCATTCGGTGTTCAATGAGGGGAGAACAAATATTTTTGCATTGGGCTGGTACGTTAAAAAAATTGTTATGAGCTTGGGGCAAAGCCCGTCGTTAAACGGATATAATGTTGAGTAGCCATTGAGTGGGCCCCACGATCGAGCTTGGAGTGCTTGGTTGTAAGCTCGACGCTCCTAAAAATGAAAATACGACCTAAATCACGTGCAACAAATATTAACATTGAATGAATTCAATCTAGTGTCACTACTCAACGAGAATATTGTGCTATGCAATCTTGCTAGAGAATATTGTGTTTTGTTTTGGATTTTCGAGCAACATACTATTAGAGAACATTCCTCATTTCATGCGATTAATAGTTTGTTACTCTTGAAATAATTCTTTATCCTGTCAAAGTCTGATAAAACCTCTGTTTGGTACACATTAAAATTTTCATTTTCATTCTTCTACTCATTTTCAATCATACATTCTTCAATAAAATATTTTTTTTCATTACATCAATAACTTTTTCTTCTTTTTCAACCACACATTCTCCATCCATCTACTATTCCAAAATATATGTTTTTAAAATAATGTGGCTCAAACACACCCAAAATAAGTTAAATAAGTTAAATAAAAATTACATTTACAATTCAAGTTTGTCATTATCTTTGACCAAATCTAAGCTATCCACTTAGAAAATAATACTACATCACCCATGTTCCATCTTATCTCTATTGGTTATAGTAATTAAAATAACATGCAAAATGAAATTCCACATCGCATATTGTACACAAACAAAGTTTAATACAAAGTAATAGACAATTTTTACATAATTAATTACGTACCAAATCACAGTGTACACAAACAGGTAAAAGTCACTTTTTGCCCCAAACGAAATTAAAAAAAGTCTAAAAAGGTACCTGAACTAACATAAATCGCTAAGTTCCACTATGGATGATGATATAATATTAATTAAATCAATTGAAATACCCTTGATTTCGCGATTTGCACCTCCTAAGCCAGGTTGTCTCTTGATAATCACCGCTATTTTGATCGGAAGGCTCAGATTTTACATCAGTGCCGGGCTGCTGCAGCTGCAAATCCATATCATAGTCCGCCGAAGTACCTTCGCATTCCTTCCCGCGTTTCACGCCTATCGGTACCCCGAACAGCCTCGCGCTTATTCTCTCCGCCTCAGATCTTATGTTATTTTCTTCACCGCCGTTAGACGCCGCGGCGGCGGTTACGATGCCTTTCATTTCTTCACAAAATCTAGTCATAGGTAACAGATCCAGCGGCTTTACTGCCTGGTCATTGCTACCGCTGCAATTGGCGAAATTTGACATTAGAACATAAATATTATTGCACAGGCTCTTCACGTTGCTCAATTCTTTGTTGAGCTGCACGTTCTCTTTCCTCAGACGCTCGTTCTCTCCAATCAACTCCGATGTACTTCCGACAAACTCGCGTGCAGCACCGGCGGAGTTGGAGGACGACAGAACCTGTTCTTCCCCCGAGTCCGAAGGAGACACCGTCAGCTGCTGAGTCGCGGCTGGTGTCGAAGGTGCAGCCGCCACCGTAACCGCAGTTAACGGTGTTGCCACCACAGCAGAAGACATCGTTGCTATTTTCCGACGCTGTATGTCGCATAGCAGCTTTTTCTCACCTCGCCGGAAGCAATCGTTCGAAAATTCCCACCGATCAGGCACAACCTTCCTAAATCCCTACAGATTGAAATACAACACCGCAATTAGTAAAAAAAAAAAAAACCATTTCCATAAGAATTAATTATAATTGAACAGATTTTTGGCAATTAAACTCACGTAAGTGTTGAGTTGACGGACAAAGCTCGAGAAATTGTTGTGCTTGAAATATTTAGGGAGCAAATCTCTAGCGAATTCCGTAGGATTCCATACGATAAATGTAGATCCATCTTCATTCCAGGAGATAACATCATTAATTGTGTGGTCATCCACAAGCTGGTAAGTTTTCGTTAGAAACGGTGTAGGTAACGTCCTTGCCAAGTCGCCGGCGGTCGATTCCCCTCCTCCGGTTCGATCCCCTGGTGGGGGAGCCATAGACGGACCCCACCAACCCCAAACCTGAACAAATCAAATTCAATAACCAAAAAAAAAAAAAAGAGTAGAAATTCAATCAAATCTCTCAAAAGCACCTCTTTCCTGATTACAGATTACCGATAATCAAAACTTTTGTGGCAGATCTAATTGAGAGAGATAGGAGAAAGGGGCTTAGATTTGTTGTAATTCTAGAAGGTTCCGACAGAGAGAGCGTAAAAAGGTGAAAACTTTGAGATGTGAAAGGAAAGGGCAAGAGAAAACAGGGAGGAAAGAACGAGAAGTTTCGGTGGGACAGAGAGAGCATTGAATTCTTGGGATTGCAAAAATAAAATATTGGGAAGCAGAAGAACGTGGAAACTAATAATTAGGTCCGGGGTTCCCAACCTATATAAGGCAGAGCATTTACATCTCAAATCTTTAAAACGAAGCAATTGAGCCATCAATATTTTAACTTTACGTCAATCTAGGCTTGGTAGACCTGTCATTCTTTGTCTAATGAATAAATAATGTCATGCATCTAAAGTTTGGACGATCATCAATTTAAGTAACACACCGTCTAATGTCTAAAAGTATATTCAAAGTTTGTTTAATAATGTGATAGAAGTTATACTGATAATGAATCAATTATTACCATTATAGAACGATGATGATCTGAATTTAGATAAATTATATTACTATTGTATACTAAAATATTGGGCAAGGAATTATGATGTCCATTGCCGTCATCTAGATTGATTATGAGCACCATGGTTATTGGCAGAGCAAAATGAAGATTGAGGTTCTCAAACCTCCCAAGTATTCCAAGTTTTTTTTTTTTTTTTCTGTTTAGAAAATGTTATAAATATAGATTAGAACTTCAATTCGTATTAAAATTGGTTGGCTAGTCTAGTGACAGTTTGACAATATATCTTCGAGATTTAGGAGCTGTCTGCTTGCAATTAAAATTACAATTTCAGTCGTTGCCAAGTAAAAAAATGATCGTTTCAGTCAACATGTGGGGACCACTTGCTGTTCTGCTGGGTAACGGCTAAAAAATGGATTTTAATTGGTTTGAGAATCTCTCCCAGACAGTCACTAAGTGTTTGAATATTTTAAGTCCAAAAGCATTTTTTTTGTTTGGAAAATTACATAATTAGTTGCTATCTCCGACGCCTAGTAAACTTATGTACACCTTTTAAAAATGAACCTTTTAATTTCCAATGATTATTTTTTATTTTTTTTGTAAATTATTATATTTATGGGCATATTTTAAGAAATTTGCAGCGCTTTCTTAGTTGCTTATGTTTCTTCTAGAACGTGATTAGTCCATTGAGGACAGAAGTGATCAAAAGTGAAAGCTTAAGGATTAAAGTGCTATATTTTGGAGGTAGAGTACTAAAACTATTAATGTTGCAAAGGTTGAGGATCCGACTATAACTTCACCTATTTATTTATATATTTATTAATGTAATGTGCAATCTGATGGCCGATAGTCCGCGGAATTGTTAGAAAGGGTAACATAATTACATAACGTTCTTTTACTATTATTGTGAAAACGTTTACACCTTCTTCCTTTTTTCCATCATTTTTACATTTATTACGTAAAAAGTCATTTTCATCAATTTTCTCAATTAAGAATTGTAAAATAAGTCAAAAATGCATTTCTCATTAAATAAAATGAAAAGGAAAAGGAAAAAACTAATTACAATCATAGTCCAAATATTTTCTAAAAAGCGTAAATAAGTCAAAAACAAATTATTAAAAGGTAATTAGCACATAATGTCCATACATTTAACTGTTATTGCGAAAAACATTCATACCTTTTATTTTTTTAGCATGTTCACCTTAATTATATCTTTGATTGTGTAAACCATCATTTTTATCTATTTTCATTCAATTTCTCAATAAAAAGATGTAAAATGACGAATATACATTCACATTTAAGTAGAAAAGATAAAGAAATAATTGCAATCATAGTCCCATTTTTAAAAAAAAGTGCAAATAAGTTCCAAATAATTATTAAAAAGTTAGAAATTAATTTTTTTTTAAAGTACAAGCTCGCCCCAAATAAATTATAAAAAATTAGATTTTTTTTTTTAAAGTTGAAATGAGTCCCAATTAAATTTATTAAAAAATTATTTTAAAATAAAAATAAAAAGTGCAATTGAGTCCCAAATAAATTATTAAAAACTAGAAATTTAAAAAAATAATAATATATTTCTTTATTTTTTTATTTAAATAAGAAGGTATATTCATTATTTCACATTTCTTTTTTGAGAACTTGGATGAAAATGAATTGAAACGATGATTTGCGAAATCAAATTTGTAATTTAGGGTGAAAATGTCAAAAAAATAAAAGGTAGAGACATTTTTCGCGATAATAGCGAAATGTAGGGATATTATGTGTTAATTACAATTTTAATAATTTATTTGGGACCCATTTGTATTTTTTTAGAAAATTAGGGCTATGGTTGCAATTATTTTATTTTGTTATTCTTTTTATTTAAAGAGAATTATATATATGTCATTTCACAATTTCTAATTGAAAAAATGGATGAAAATGACATTTTGAGTAATAAAATGTGAAAATGTCAAAAAATGAAAGGTAATAACGTTTTTCACAATAATAGTGAAAAGTGTGGACATTATGTGCTAATTACTCTCGTTGGCAATATCTTCGAAAATTTGGTCAATTTTGACCGGATTGACTGGGAGATATCTCCTGTGTTTTTTTCTAATAATTTTTAAAATAACTTAAAAGGTAAAGAATTTAATTTGTAATAAATCTGGTAGTCTCATTTTAAGTCAAATAAAGAATCTACATGTGATCAGATTAAGAGCCTGTTTGGTAACCATTAAAATTGAAAATATGGCCGTTATTGAATCCCAACCGTATAATAAAAGTCAACAATAATGACTAATTTTTCAATTTTAATTCGATTTTAATCTTTAACAAACAGACTCTAAAGTCTTAATGTGTACGTAGTTTTTAACATAAGCTTGCTATTCTAAGAGGGTGTTTGATGAGATTGTGATAAAAAAAATTTGAAATGTGTATTTGAAAAATTGCGGGACCTATGAAATATGTGATTAATATTGATTGTTTGATTTTGACTTAAATTTAAATTTTATTTTAATCCGTACCAAATATGACCTAATTATCCGTCTATCACATCAAATATGTTTCAATTTCCATACCATAAAAAATAATACGAGAGTCAAATTTGGAAAATTGTAAAAAATTAGTAAATCCATTTTCTTCTATTATTTCTTTTTTGGGTAGAAAATTTATAGTACACTATCTATCCGGGATAAAAGATAGATATATCTTATGTGGTTCAAAAAAGGAGTGCGAAATTCTGATCCAAACACGGATAAATCCTGGTCCCCCTCAACATCTGATGAATGGTGCAGAGGAAATTCGAAATATAATTTCACTATTCATCCTAACGAAGAAAAACACAATTATCATCCAAATATCAGTACCCCCTTTTTTTTTTTTTTTTTTGGGCGATGAAAATAAATTTCATAATCAATTAAATTTTCTTTTTTTTACTTAATGGACAATTTTCATGTAAAACGAAGCCAAACAAACATAAATTTTGATGAAAAAATAATTTTCGAGC
>CAIGRS010030343.1:0-10068 GCA_903798395.1 Fraxinus floribunda
GCTGGGCCTTCGTGGGTCCGCCCCTGTCGTAAACCTTTTTCTTTTCGAATATATGATAGGGCCAATTTTTAAAACCATAATCTTTTAAGGAACCCATGCTTAATTTTGTATCGATATAATATTTTTCTTTTTAATTCAAATGTTCAATTTTACCCCTAGATTATATACTTGTCTAAAGTAGACAAAATCCAAGAAAATTCTAGAATAATAGCAAGGATAAAGTTGACTTTTCGCATTCGTCAATAATGGGTATCCATAACCATACATAAAAAACAATGTGTTTGTTTTGTTCAGAGTGTTCATCGTTTTAACATTAAAAAATACAAAAAATATGCAACGCACAAATCCATACACTTCTCTTTCAGCTTCTTTAGTTCCTCTGTCTCCATCCTCCGTTTAGATCGGACCTTCGTCTTCCTCATCAACAAACACAAGCCCGGAAAAAAAGAAAGAAAAGAAAAAGAAAGCAGGACACCCAAAAATCCAAAAACATTTTTTTTTTTTGAAGAAAAAACCAGTTTTGAATTTTGATATGATATTCATTTATTGGGAACGAAATTCCATGCCGTAGGAGGCGTGTCTATGGCTTGAAGTGTGGAATTTTGATTGATAGGTGACTTTTTGTTATTTGAAGGGGAAGTGATCAATGGGAAATGTGACGTCAAGCGTGGCGGCAAAATTTGCATTTTTCCCGCCGGACCCACCCACGTACGATGTATACAGTGATGAATTGGATGGGCGGCTGGTGATGAGTGGTTTAACGGCAGATAAAAACGTGGACGTGCATTTGCTTCAGACGAAGGGCGGCAATAAGGTTGTGGCTACGTTCTGGAAGCACCCGACGGGGAGGTTCACCATTTTGTACTCCCATGGAAACGCCGCCGACTTGGGACAGATGCAGGACCTGTTTATTGAGCTCAGGGCCCACCTCCGCGTCAATATCATGAGGTTTGTATATTTTTCTTTGAATAAATTGGGCTTGTTTATGCAATGTTTTGAGGGTGTATTGATTCTATTGGAATGTAAATTTTATGGGTTTTGATTGTTATGTTGGCATTGAGCATGGGTGCCTTAAAGATTATGGTTATCAGTAATTTCCTTATTGAGATGAACAAGGGGAAAGTAAACATTTTTGCTTTCTCGTCATTTTGGTGTATGTAATTTACAGATTAACAAGGGAAATCCTAATTTTGCGTTGGGGAATTGATTTTAGTTAATTATGACTTGAATTCAAAGAGTTGATGAAGGTTATAATTTGTGTTAATATTGATGTGGTGTTTCTTTTGTCCTTTTTGTTGGTTTAGTTATGTATTTGATTCTTCCTAAGGTTGTTTAATTTAGAATTGTCAAACACGGTTTTTGCTAGCATGGAATTGAGGTCTTCAAATTTGAATTTGATTTGAAGCAGGAGCAGCTTAACACAATAAAAAAAGTAGGTTTGATTTGAGTTTTGCTTGTTCGGGTTCAGTTTTCAGCTTGCCGGCCTACTGCTGTAATTGATTCGGATTAGCGTTTCAGAGTCAATAAATTTTTAATTTATGGAGCAATTTACACACGGACAAAGCCTGCGGATTTCAAAACTTCTATTTGGTAATGTTATTTCTAACAATGTAATTTCTTTCACCTTGCAGCTATGACTATTCGGGATATGGAGCATCCACCGGTAAGGTGAGATTTTGATTGGATGTTCTTTGAACCCCCCTCCCTCCCTCCCTCCCTCCCTCAAGATATGCATAGAATAAAAGGAAAAAAGGACAAACTATCTGAAGTAAATTGGCCATGAAAGTTCACTTTCATAATAATATGAATGCAATAAGAAGCCATATTACATGCCATTAACGGGTATATTATGTGACAGCCATCTGAGTTCAACACATACTATGACATCGAGGCTGTCTATAACTGTTTGAAGAATGAATATGGAATCAAGCAAGAGGACGTTATTTTGTATGGTCAATCTGTTGGGAGTGGTCCAACACTACACTTGGCTGCTCGTTCACCAAGGTTGAGAGCTGTTGTTCTCCATAGTGCCATTCTTTCAGGAATACGAGTTCTGTACAATGTCAAGTTGACATTCTGGTTCGACATCTTTAAAGTAAGTTTCTAGTGAGTCTTGTTGTCTTTTTTCCATTTTATCTCCTAATCCAGTTTTTTATTTAGGTTTGTGATTGACAAAGTTTCTGTTCATTCTTTGCAGAACATAGACAAAATACGGAATGTAAATTGCCCTGTTCTAGTTATACACGTAAGAATGACCTCTCTCGTCTCTTTCCTCTCCAAATGCATTTTCAGGACATCCATTTCTCTATGCTGCAATTACATTCCTCAATTTCAAAATGAAAAGTTTTCAAGTTTTCTATGTGGCGTTTTTATTTTTTAGTCCATTGTTGTACTATCTTCATGTTGCGGACCAATCATGTATGTCTACACTTCGTCATCTCCTCATTGAGCTGGCAATTTGATGGCTGCTATAGACTTTAAGGGTTAAAGGTTTTTTCAGACTTAATATTTTCCCAAATTAAAGGAGAAATAAGGAATTGGAATTTATAGTACTGTGATTAATGTAGTTGCTTTTTATTGGCTTCAGTCTCTAAAGAGAACATCGAAGCATTGTCAAGATTACGAATAAAATCAAAATTTAAGAGTCAGCTATGCTTGATGGTATTAAATATACTAGTAAGAAAAATGTACAAGGAAGTGGTAATTAGAAAGATTTTCTTGATCTGCCGTGGCCATATTAATGAACACCACTGGTGATCTATCAAAGCATGTTCACAAGATAGTAATATTTTCTATGGGACTAAATGTTTTTAGGGCTTCTTCTCTTTCTTCTTTTAGTCAAGTTGATAAAACTCGAACAAGAGAAGAGTACAAATTTCGAACAGTATGAGAAGATGAATTAACTTATAATATGAACTATGAACCCTTTAAGAGAGTGCTCAGGTTTAGATGGAAGAAAAAGAACTCATATTCTGGACCTGAGAAACTAGGATGTGGAATAAAGAATTGGAATAATTGCCAGAACATACAAAAGAAAACTTTCTTTGTGGATAAGGTTTTACTTCATGTAGATGATGAATTGATTGCAATGGTTTGAATCTGATTATCACAAGTCTGCTTAGATAACTTAGCCCTTTAGAGAAACTTTCAACCACTGTAAACTTTGCTTTTGTCTTGTCCAAAGACCATTATATATATGCTTACGTTTATGATTAGGGATAGGTTTACAATCTTATGGAACCCTATTAAACAGATTAACATAATTGTGTATTATTAAAAAAAAAAACTTCATTGGCGACATTTAACCTCTACTTGTATTCAACCCCCTCAAACCCCCAAGCAGGCATTAGGTAACACAAGCTGCTTGCATTTTCAAAAGTCTTATTTCTGTTGGTTCAATGTTTGCAGGGCACAAATGATGATATTGTCGATTGGTCCCATGGTAAACGATTATGGGAACTTTCTAAAGAGAAATACGATCCATTATGGGTCCAAGGTGGAGGACACTGCAATCTTGAAACCTTCCCCGAGTACATTAAGCACTTGCGCAAATTTGTAAATGCAATGGAAAAACACTCCTTTTCAAAACGAAACAAAGCTCAGTTTAGTGCAGCCCCGAGTATAACAGAATCCAAACACAACAAATGCTTGAGATTTCCGAAAAGATAACTGCTTCTTTCTTATCAGTTAGGAAAATGCTGCATTACGGCTAGCTGCTTCTTAATTCATGTGCCAATGCAGAAAGGTATGGATTATTGATTGCTTTTGAGCGCTCAACTTACAGTTTAGCTGGTCAGATTACGTGGCAGTATTTATTTCATCATGACTGAAACGATATGGAGTTAGAAATTAGCTTGTGTGATCCAGATCCTGTTGAGTTGGCAATTTTCTTGGTCGAGAATGACAAAAAATTTCCATCCATAAGGCAGCATTGTTCTTCTACGAGAACTGAAGTTATCATTGGACTATTCTAGTGTCATGTATACTAGGAATGACAAAATTTGTGTAAGGTATGACCATTGCCTATAGAAACAAAAGATGAAAATATCATTGTCAGTTTTAGGGTTCATTGTCTATGTACATCTTCGTTAATTATTATCGTGTTTTCCTTCTTCGAGGATATGTTAAAATTTAGTTGCACAAATCAGTGTAAACTAAGTAGAAAAATCTTCTGGGCAGTGCTGCCATTTGATGCTGACCATTGGCTTAAATTACATGGGCACTTCTTATATTTAGGCAGAAACATGTGCATATACTACGATCTTATGGGAAACACAGATCACAAAGTTGCACTTTATGCAAGGATAATATAGAACATTACACGGCTTCCACACTGTTAACAATGTCTCCATTAGGCAAATTTATAAATAGTTTGCATGAAAAATAATTATTGATTATGAAGATTGGGTTTGAAATTAATGTTTAATTTTGACTAAATATATAAATCAAATTTGTATCTAGATGAAGGATTATGAAACATTGAATAATATTGAATGCGCATAAAGATAAAAATTGTGTATTATCAATTATATTTAACATACTAAACATGTCTTTAACAACACAGTCCAAGAGATTCACGACATGTCCTATGTTAATAATTTCTTGTGATATGAATCAAGTAATACGTGCCTAGAAGAACTTTGAGTTCTATGCATTTTACACCAATAAAATCCTTGAAGGAAAAGACAATAAAATGATAGAGATTAGTAGAGATGCTATTTGGAAGTATTCACAAATTATCTAAAAAATACCAACCTAAACTTCAAATATGCGATAATAAACACAGGATAGCAATTTTAAACCACATCTCACGGTCATATTACATATATTTTGGATTTCTATTTTTTCCTAGAGAGAAAAAAATTGAGAGTGGCACTTATAAATTCGTGAAGTTTTGCTTAATTTATGAGTTAAGAGCACACATTGATATAGAGAATCCATCCAAAACATATTGCTAGCAGTTATTTATTCTCCCTCCCAACCAAGCTGCCTCGCTCTTTTTTCCCACAAGAAAGTTATCTTCTTTTCCTTAGTGAGCAAGGCCTGCGCTCTTTCTCTGGCCGACTCACAAGTTTCAGTGGCAGCATTGCATTTTTCGGCTTCTCTCTGGTATTGGGAAGCCAATCTTCGTGCCTCCCCGAAGGTGCCGTTCATATGTTGGGAATGCTCTTTACCGACTGTTTCTTGCAGTTTCAGCTCTTCTGACAATAAGTCAACATATTGTTTTTCCATTTCTTCCTTAAGATCAGGGTCATCTTTTCCGCAATCTATTGCAATGAAAAATTGAATGTAATTTCATGTGAAACTTGAAAACACTGGTAACAATGCACAAAACCTTAACGCTGTTAAAAATCATGAGTTGAATTGATACCCACAATTAATGCCAGCAACTTTGACCGGAAAAGAATTATTTATTTTAAAATCTACTTATTTACTTTTGAGTAAACTTTTAAGCTTAGCCAAACACACTAATCTAGGCCACTTGGCAAAATTTTGATAATCTTGAGCTCAATGAGGGTCCTATAAAAGGAAGATACTTGCGATATCATCTCACTGCTCAACTTTTAACTTCAGCCCACAAACTTTCGAACAAATAAATGGGGGAAAAATTAGCCCCTCTTTGAGCTCCATTTTTTGAAAATAGATTTTGTTAAAATGTGATTTTTTTTGGAGAACGAGTGGTTAAAAAGTAGGAAAAAGATTTGAGTTTACGTGCAAAATTAATTTACGAGAAGAATGTGTGGTTGAAAAGAGTTTGAAGAAAAATGAGTTTTAAAGAATGTGGTTCAAATAGGGGCTTAATAAGAGGGATGAAATTGTTGAAGGGAAAGACCAACGCTGAGCCAGCTTTTAGAATCTTTAGAAACAATTTCACATATCACCAACAATGTCCAACAGAACCCAAGTTCATTTACAATGCAGATTCTATCCAAGATTGCAGCATGGCTAAAGAAGAAGCGAAGAGAGAGAGAGAGGGAGAGAAAGAGAGCCTTCTTAATTACTATCTTTACCTGTAACAGAAAGATTAGCCAAGCCTGCACAAAATAAAAACAAACTGGAAAGTGTTAATGCAAATAAATCAGTTAGTAACAACCAAAACTGTAATTGCACTTTATAATTAACAGAGTCTAAATTAAAAGGCATCTACAAGAGAGGATGCTGAAAACTGACTATTCACTGCTAAGCTTTTCTATCAAACCACCACAAGGTTGGAAAATTTATTAATACTGGAATATAAAATACATCTTCGCCTTCAGTAGAGTACACCTGTCCTGCCGTGGATGGAAGGCAAAGAACACCTATCATTATTCTCCTCCTTTTTCTTTTCTTTTTCATTTTTATTAGTTGGATTGGGATAAGGGAAGGGTGAAAGGGAATAAATTATGAATATAAATATAGGAAAGGAAATAATTAAATCCAAATTCATAGGCAACAAAAAGCTAAATTCAGTCCTCTAATTTTCCCATCCAAGCCATAGGAAGGAGATGGATCTCCAGTTTCCCTAATAATGCTATATTATTAACAATTTCGATTTTCGCTAGCAGTTTCTACAGAAAGTTTTAAAGATCCCACTGTATTCCTAGAATAAGGCATTCACAAATTCTATCATCTAGTTTACAATATTCTACAAGAATTAAACTAGATTTGATAGTCTAGGGATGGATCAAGACACAAGAAGATAGTTTTCAATGGCAAAAAGTTAGTTTGTGATGGACAAAATTGCTCTTTCGCACAAATAGATGGTTCAGGAATTATTAGATCCTTTTGAATGGAAAAATTCACCAACCAGCAAAGTATAACATTTTCCTAAATTACTCTCTCTATCTCTGTCTCTCTTGTTTATCTCTGCATACCGCAGGTCCGTTGAAAACTAAATTCTATAGGAATTTACTCAGAGACAAAGTAAGTAAAATCTCTTTTTCTCAATTGGCTGTTGCCGAAATAGCTAAGCAACTTGGCCCCATTTTCTTACATTAAAGCCTTGTTAATGTTAGTAAAATACTCATTCTTCTACCTACACATCTTCTGAAATACTGCTCAGTTCATCCTACAAAGATCACATATTGCCAGAGTCCCCTATAATTTGGTAAAATTTTTTTTTTATTTCTTTTACGTATCAAAAAATCATGACAAGGGTAATAACAAATCCAATAATTGTATATGATGTCCAAATAAAGAAAGGCTTTCTAGATTCAGTTACTCGCACCAAAACAAATAAAATTGTAGCCATTATTTAGTATAGGTCGATTACAAAGAAATTCTTTAACGACCTGATCTCTATGTCCAAGGCTTTATATCGTACGTACTGTCTGCTTTGGGTAGACATCTGCCCACTTTCCCTTTCCGACTTTCTATCGCGTCCCCTAAGATTCGAACTCAAGACATTTGCTTAATAAGAGATTTAAGTTGAATCCTGGTACCAATACTTGTCTAATTGGTATCAGGATTCAACTTAAGTCTCACAGGTCTTGAGTTCTTGCCCAATTAGTACTAGAATTCAACTTAAATATCTCATTAGGCAAATGTCATGGATTTGAATCTTAGAGGACGAGATATAAAGCCGTGAGGGAGTAAGCGGGCCGATATCCACCCAAAGCGGAAAATACATATGATATAACGATTTGGGCATAAATGTTGGATCGTTACAAATTCAAGGACTTAAAAACACGCATGAGAAACTTGCAAATACAAACAACAAAACTACCCCTTCAAGAAATTAGAAGAATTTAAAATTACGCACATTACAAATTAAGAAGTGTCACAAGATAATTTTACAAGAGCCTAATATCAAAGGATATTCATAATATTTACTTTCCATCTATAACCCGCATAGAATTAGGGATTTTATTGATTGAATTTCCTTGTATATAGTTTCCTTGTATATCGTTGTAAATATATATAAATTAATGTAATAGACACGAGAAAGTATTATGCAAAATTGGCATGGTATCAGAGTCTGAAATTACTTACTGAGCTGTAGTTTAAGGTTTTCAGAAATCTGCTCCTAGTGTTCATCGTAGTCGAGGGTGCTGCTCGCGTTTGGATCTCAGGTTATTGCATTAATTCCAATCGAAGATCGTAGCTCACGTTTCGACACTACCTGCAGTTTCTCTAAGTGTCTTCAAAGCGTCGTCGCTTCCGTTCCCGGCACCACCTGCAGTTCCTCTTCGTGTCTCCAACGCTGACACCTCCAGTCGGCATCTTCTGTAGTCTACTGTGGTTGCCTCTCGTTCTCGTCTGGGTTCCATTTATTGTGCGATTTTCAGCTTCCCATTGTGGTTTATTCATTTTTGGCGGACTATTTACTGTTTTCAGCATGTCAATCGAGAAGACTAACTCAGTTTGCATTCGTTTTAATGGGAAAAACTACTTGTCATGGGCATTTCATTTTTGATTGAAGGAAAATGAGATCTGTGAGGACATATTGATGGAAGTATTCCGCTTCCTAATCAAGAGAAGGACAATGAGAAGTATCTTGCCTGGAAAACCAAAGATTCCCGAATTAGGGCATGGATTATCGGTACGGTACAGCTGAGGCTAATATTATTCTTAATTTCAGGCCTATAAGATAACTCGTTCTATGTGGGAATACATGAAGAATGTATATACTCAAAATAACAATGCTCGGTGCCTCCAGTTGGAATTTGAATTGGCAAACTTTTCTCAAAAATCTCACTCCATTGAAGAATATTACTTTGGTTTTTGCAACCTTTGGGCTGAATATACAGATATCATTTATGCTTCGATTTCATTGGAAAGTTTGGAGGTTGTACACGGCGTCACCAAAAGGGATCAATTTCTTATGAAATTGCGTACTGTGTTTGAATCTGTCAGGTTCAATCTTATGAATCGCGAGTCTATTCCTACACTGGATAGTTTGAGTGAATTACTGAGGGAGGAACGTCTTATCACTCGTAACTCTTTGGAACAACATCAAAATTCTACAACACCGGTTCCTGTTGCATATGTGGCTCAAGGCAAATATAAACCTCGGGATATGTCTAGTGTGCAATGTTATAGCTGCAAGGNAGTCTATTCCTACACTGGATAGTTGTTTGAGCGAATTATTGAGGGAGGAACGTCTTATCACTCATAACTATTTGGAACAACATCAAAATTCTACAACACCGGTTCCTGTTGCATATGTGGCTCAAAGCAAATATAAACCTCGGGATATGTCTAGTGTGCAATGTTATAGCTGCAAGGGGTTTGATCACATGGCTCTTCAGTGTCCACGAAAAGTTTGCAATTATTGCAAGAAACCAGGCCATGTCATTAAAGAGTGTCCTACTCGTCCTCCACGTAAGATTGGACCAAGTTATGTTGTTGCTGCCACTTTAGCCTCTAGTTCTGCTTCGCCATCTGCTCTCACTCGAGCTCCAGCCTCTCCTAGTTCCTCTCAATCTCCCATCACTCCGGAGATGATTCAACAAATGGTTGTCTCTGCGTTGTCTGCCTTAGGTATCTCAGGTAATTCACAACCTGCTCGTTCTTCTTGGTTATTAGATTTATGCGCTTCTAACCATATGACTCGTGATCCTAAATTGCTTAGTAACCTTAGAACATATAATGGACCTCTCAAAATACACATCGCTGATGGTAACACACTTCCTGTCTGTTATGACCCTACGACACAGCGGATCCGAATTTCTCGTAATGTTATTTTCTTTGAAAAACAATCATTCTTTCCTTCAGCATCCGTAGTTTCCCCCATGTTTTCTGTCTTGCCTGATTTTCCTACAGTAATTTTTCGGTATAAGCCGATAGGGCTGACCGTGGGTCGGTTCTGTTCGGTTCGAGTTTTTGGGGTTCCAAAATTTTTGGGTATTTAATAAATGAAACCGTCGGGTCCAAATATAATTATGGAACCGTTCGGGTTCGATTCCTTTCGGTTCGGTTCCATACCATAATTAATTTTTTTTTAATATTTACAACAATACTACATAAATACAACTAATGACATTTTCATTCGTAACTTTTACAAATTAACGTAGCATAATTTAAAAACACATAAATAACAAGATGTTCAATAAGATTAATTCAATTAACACAAATACCAAAAGTAGA
>CAIGRS010030347.1:0-13743 GCA_903798395.1 Fraxinus floribunda
AGCAAATGTGCATTGCACGTTGTTTCAACCTAGTATATATATTAACACGTATAAAAAGAATTTAGAAATATTTCATCTCCCTTAATGGGTGTTTGGTGGAGATTAAAATTAAAATTTTAGTAGATTGTAAAATAAATTTTTGAAATGTGTTGTTAAAAAATTGTGAGACCTATTAAAGATATGGTTAATATTAATTTTTGGCTTTGATTTAGATTAAAATTTGATTTTAATCTGTTTAATACATTAATTAAGGTCACCGACTCACCCGTCAACATCCATCAACTCATCCTAATTAATCTCATCGTGGTCAAACACTATTTTCACAAATACAATCGTACCGACGACGTCATCACCATCAATAGAAAAATTAATTAAAAAAAAAAGTCAACATTAAAAAAGATATCATCTTTGATTTTTTATTTTTTTTGAATGGATTTTCTGATGAGTTGACATGTTATGATTGCATATGTTGAAGTGGTGTTCGATTGCGGGTGAAGGAGGATTAGAATAATAGAATGGGTGAGTGGGAATGGGTGGATGAGTTAGGTTAGAGAATATAAAATTTTATATTTTAACTTCGATTTGGTACACGTTAAAATTTCCATTTTCATTCTTCTACTTATTTTTAACTACAAATTTTTTAATAAAATAATATTTTTATCATATCAATAACTTTTTTTTCTTTTTCAACCACACATTCTTCATCAATTTACTATTCCAGAATATATTTTTTCAAAAGAATGTGACTCAAAACACACTTATTTTAAGGGCGTGTTCGGTAGAGATTAAAATCGGATTAAAATTAAAAAATTAGTCGTTATTGTTGACTTTTATTAGACAAGTGAGACCTAATAACAGTCATATTTTTAATTTTAATTGGATTTTAAACTGTACCGAACATGGTCTAAGTATAATTTATTTGTTCTCTTTAAAGATGAGGAGGCTCCATTTTTAAATTTTTTTTCCTTTTTTTTTTTTTGACAAGGACAACAAGTTTGTCATTTATGTTTGGGAGCCATTTTGAAAGGTACGTAAGATCCATTTTTACAGTAACGATTGACTGCACATGGGCCAACCATGTGGCAATTATGTAAAGCATTATGTACATTTTTATGTACATATAGCATTACTCTTGTTGGAATTGCCCTTCTACAAAGAAAGAATTTTATAAGGAGGGACACAATGATAATTTTACATACATTCAGTCAATAATAACAGCACCCTTCAACACTGTACAACAGATGAAATTCGTTTAAAAAATCGCTCCTAAATACTGAACAAACAAGTGCTAATGATCAAAACGGAGTGAATGACAAATTTTACTACGTAATTAAAAGGACGAAGATGGATTACGTTTATAAAGTAAATAATAAATTTGCAATTCGATTAATAGCAGAAAATCCTCCTAAAAATATTTTCAATTGCGATAAACTCCCATATTTGAAACATTTTGTGCTAAAAGAACCCCCCCGTTGTCTAATTCTGTTAATTTTAATCTTAAAAACAATAAAAATTGTAAAAATTAAAAAGGAATAATTACAGTTGTAATTCTAAACTTTATCAATTTTTTTACAAATTACATCAAAAAATTTTATTTGTATCACACATATTCTCAAACCTTTAAAACTTATCTTCCACCCTACTCTCTCCCAACCACGTCCACCCCAAACTAAACAAAAAACTTACAAAATTCTTCCCCCACTTCTACTCCTCTCTCAAACCCCTCTCATATCGCCCACGCTCAACCCAAATCTTCAAAAGTGTGTATGGCCCGGAAACAAGTAGAGTGGTATAGATCCGACGCTGGGATCTTTATTATTACTTATACGACGACCGTTGTCGACAGTAGTTGACTTTCTCACTCACTTTTCTTTTCTTCGTCTAAAAGCTTTTGATGCCTTTCATCAGTAGTTTTCTGCTGCTTCTTTAGTTTGCATGAGTTCCATTTGTGCATTATCGAGTTTCTCCTTTGTTTGATTGGCTTCTGTGGTAACTTCTTTCAGTGCCTAATCTCAATCTTCCAAATTTGACAATATGCTATTTTATCGTACTCTAATTTAAAGTGTGTGTATATACGTCTCTCCCCCTCTCTCTGCCCCTTATGCCCCCCTCCTCTTTGAGAAGTTTATTTTGGGTTGAGTTGGACATGGGCCATATGAGAGGGGTTTGAGAGAGGAATAGAAATTGAGGAAGAATTTTGTAGGTTTTTTGGTTTAATTTGGTGGGTGGTGAGGGGGAGTGTGATGGAATTTAAGTTTTTAAAGGTTTGAGAATATGGGTGGTATAAATAAAAGATTTAGGTGTAATTTGTAAAAATAAAATAAAAAAGTTTAGGGTCACAAATGTAATTATTCTTTTTTTAATTTTTTGCAATTTTTACTTTTTTAACGTTAAAATTAACGGAATTGGATGGCAGAGGGTTTTTCATACAAAATATTTCAAATAGGGGGATTTTTTGCGATTTTTAATATGTAGAGGTATATCGCAATTGAAAACGTTTTTAGCGAGAGATTTTGCTATTAACCCTTTATAATGTCCCTGTTTGACACCCATTCTCATTTCATTTTCAATTTTTTTTTTATTTTTTCATTCCAACCATACATTCTCTTAATAAAATAATATTACATATAAATCTAAAACTTTTTATTTTTTTACCACATATTTTAAAAATGAATTCAGTAGGACACTCAAACACTGTCAAAACAACACATCAGGCGATTAACATTCTTCCACGTGTCCTCTCTTACACGCGGCATTCTTCTATTCGTTAAAACCTTCCACCTCGACTCCCTCTAGTCATATATAATCCTCCAGTTCCGCCCACTCTCACCCTCTGAAGCTTCCATCTGGTTCAAATATGGCGAACCCGAATACCCTATTCCGGTTCGGGATATTTCTATCCCTATTTATGCTAAATGCTGTTCAATCTCAATCGGCAGTTGCGAGTATAGATCTGGGATCCGAATGGCTGAAAGTCGCCGTGGTCAACTTGAAACCTGGACAGGCGCCGATTTCGATCGCGATCAACGAAATGTCGAAACGTAAAACCCCTTCTCTCGTTGCTTTTCACGCGAATTCACGATTAATTGGCGAGGAATCGCTTGGTCTCCTTGCTCGTTACCCCACCAAAGTTCATTCCCACCTCCCGATTCTACTCTCAAAACCCTTTAACTACACGCAGAAGTTTCTTCAGTCCCTGTATCTTAGTTACGAAATTACCCCGGATGAAACCCAGGACATTGCGGTGTATAGAACGGAGGGAGAGGGAGGAGAATTTAATAACTTTACGGCTGAGGAGATGGTGGCGATGATATTGAAGTACGCAATGGGGCTTGCGGAGAATCACGCAAGGAGTAGTGTTAAGGATTTGGTCATCACGGTGCCGCCCTACATGGGGGTGGCTGAGAGGAGGAGGCTGCTGACGGCCGCCGACTTGGCTGGGATCAATGTGTTGGCGTTAGTTAATGAGCATTCGGGAGCAGCCTTGCAATATGGGATTGATAAGGATTTTTCGAATGGGTCGAGGCATGTGTTGTTCTATGACATGGGGGCAAGCAGTACTTATGCTGCTTTGGTTTATTTCTCTGCTTACAATGCAAAAGAGTTTGGAAAGACCAAGTCCGTTAATCAATTCCAAGTGAGTTCTTTGATGTATTTTTATTCAATTTCTTCACTTCAAATTTACTTTTTTTTTTAAGTGTTACTGATTTACTTAAAAGGATGAGACATACTCGAAATTTGGCCTATATTTTTAGCACCCTTGAAATAACAGGGATTAACAAGGAAAGGATAGACTCTTAAATTACATTGTCAGTCTTAATTTCTCGTCTATAAATTTGAGCTGCCATTCGGCCTAATTGCTGGCCAAGCTAATATAAGTTGGGTCCTATTTTGGTTTAAAATGAATAGGAGATAACCCAAGACCCATCTCAAATAAAGAGAAAAAATTCCGAGTGTAATTAAAAAAGGGGTTTCAGTTTTTGTCTAGCTGTTACTGTAGATGTTTTACATTCTATAAGTTGTTTCAGGTGAAGGATGTTAGATGGGATGCAGAACTTGGAGGTCAAAATATTGAACTGCGGCTGGTGGAGTACTTTGCAGATGAGTTCAATAAACAACTCGGGAATGGGGTCGACATCAGAAACAATGTCAAAGCAATGGCCAAATTGAAGAAACAAGTTAAGCGCACCAAAGAAATTCTTAGTGCCAACACAATGGCCCCAATCTCTGTTGAATCTCTTTATGATGATCGTGACTTTAGGTAAGTTCAAGCAAAATTTCAAATTCATATTTCTTCTCTGATTTTCCTAATTTCCTATCCTAACTACGTAGCCTCTGCTCTTTCTTTTCTTTTTTCAAATTTTGGTTGATGAACATATGGAGTGAACCAAAACACGTTCTTGGTGGAAAGTAGAAACTTATTTTGGTGGGAAGGAGATTACTCCTTGTAAACTTAATTGAGTGTTTTGTCCATATGTTTGAGTTAGAGAATTTTTTTTAAATGTTCATCAATGTGGAACCTCGTTTTTAGCCACTTAACCAAGTGTAGTTAATCTTTGTAGTGTTATGCACTTTTTTCATTAAAATAGTTAGACAAAAGGCTGAATTTATGAGCATTAAGTAACATGAGATGGAGCATCCGATGAATTGTACCCCTTTGAATGAGTGCAGCCTGAGATATGAACTTCATATTTTAGTGATATTATACAAAAGACCAGTTCGACTATTCAACAGTCCACAAATGCTTCCTTTTCCTGATATTACTTTTCACCAATGATCTGGATTTTCTCTCCCTTTAATGTCTCTCTCTGTGAGCATGTGTTCACATGTTGGACAGAGGGAGAGCAATGTCCAGTTACTGTATTTCACATGTTGGATAGAGGGAGAGTAATGTCCAGTTACTGTATGTCCTGCGATTCTAGCCCAATACTTGCATGACTCATTGGTCCCATTTGTCCACATCGAGATTTTGTGACATGTAATGACTAATGAGTGATCTGCTTGTCAGCATGTTGAGGCTTCACCGTGTTTGATATTTTCTCAGGAGCACAATATCTCGCGAGAAGTTTGAAGAGCTTTGTGAAGATCTGTGGGAAAAAGCTCTTGTCCCGGTAAAAGAAGTTTTAAAGCATTCAGGTTTGGAGGCTGATGATTTATATGCAGTGGAGTTGATTGGAGGTGCCACTAGGGTACCAAAGTTGCAGGTTCTTCTCAGTCTCTCTTTTCAACATAGGAATATAAGAAAACAAAATCATCCTGTTATTTTCTTAGGGTATAGACTCATTTGACACGATGAAATGAAAAATTTGTCTCTGGCTTAATTTTGAAATTGATAGTTTGAACTTTGACACCATGTTCAATGATGTTGTTTGGTTTCCCTTAAGCTTTCTTATGATGATTTCATGGATTCCTACAAAATATGCCCGCTTTCTCTTGACTAACGAGTAAGCAAATGCTAAAGGCTGTTATTATCAAGAGCTATTCATTTTAAATGAACTAGGCATTTTCCTTCTACAGGCTAAGCTTCTGGAACTTCTAGGAAGGAAGGATCTGGATAAACATTTGGATGCAGATGAAGCTATTGTTCTGGGTGCTTCATTACATGCAGCAAATTTAAGTGATGGAATAAAATTAAATCGCAAGCTGGGAATGATTGATGGTTCTACTTATGGATTTGTGATTGAGTTAGATGGTCCCAATCTTTCAAAAGAGGAAAATCCTAGACAGTTGATTGTGCCGAGAATGAAAAAGTTACCGAGCAAGGTAAAATTTTTGGTTAAGTCAAATTTTATCTCTCAACATGTCATATATTGATCAGTTTTACTGCACTTCAGATGTTCAGATCCATTATTAACAACAAAGATTTTGAAGTTTCGCTTGCATATGAGAGTGAAAATTTTATGCCACCAGGGGCATCTTCTCTTACATTTGCTCAGTATGCTCTCTCAGGTCTTACAGATTCTAGTGAAAAGTAAGGACTGTGTTAAATAATCTTTTTTATTTTCATTCTTTTACTTGGTGCACTCTTATTCGCATCTGAGGCTTTTTACGCCCCCTTTTTTTTTTAGGTACTCATCACGGAATCTTTCCTCGCCGATTAAGGCCAATTTGCACTTTTCTCTCAGTAGAAGCGGTGTATTTTCCTTGGATCGAGCAGATGCTGTTGTTGAGATTACTGAATGGGTAGAAGTTCCACGAAAGACTGTAACAGCCGACAACTCAACCTCTGCTTCTAGCAACGGCACAGAAGGTGGTCTGAGTAGTACTTCAGAAGAAAGCAATGACAAATTGGAGATGAATGATAGCACAAGTAATGCATCAATTTCCAATGTAACTGATTCTGCCACTTCGGATCTTGGCATGGAAAAGAAGCTGAAAAAGAGGACTTTTCGACTCCCACTTAAGGTACTTAAAATTGCATAGTACACTGGTTGTCTTTATGATCTTTGTTTGAACAATGTTTAGTTATTGCAATTGATTTTTATGTTTTGAGACTTGACATGTAAGTTCCATATAGGTTATTGAGAAGACAGTAGGGCCAGGAATGCCTCTTTCAAAAGAATCATTTGCTGAGGCTAAACGTAAATTAGAAGCACTTGACAAGAAGGATGCAGAAAGGAGGAGAACAGCTGAGTTGAAAAATAATTTGGAAGAATACATATATTCCACTAAAGAAAAGGTATAAATTTTTATGTAATTTTGGACACCTGCTGACTTTCCTCGATTATATCTGTCAAATTTTACCTACAGATTTCTCACAATGGAATTTTTTTGTAGATTAGGTTATAGCACATTTCCATTGAGTTTTTGACTTCTCTCTTGATTTTTGTATAATTTCACTATCAACAGATGTTTCATAGAATTACTACTGTGAAGGGCTGATGGCTTTACACATATACACACTCAACACATGCATACTTTGAGTGTTTACTAGTGGAGTTTTTGTTTGCATTTTCTTATGTTCCGTGCTTTGTTGACTTGAGTGCTATCCTCTCTGGCTTTCTGCTTCCTCTTGTTGTGATTGCTGTTTTTATTTTTGTTTTAATTTTATTTCCCTTTCTGCTTTAACTGTATTCCTTTCCATCTTGATTTCCAGTTTTCATTTATTATTTTTGGTTTGAAGTTATGGACATAGGTTAACTGTTCTTTTTAACATTATGAAGCTAATAACCTATGTGTATTTCTTCTCTTGGTTCTTGGCATCAGCTTGACTCTGAGGAGTTTGAGAAAATATCTTCAGACCAAGAGCGGCAGTCCTATATCGAAAAACTCAACGAGGTCTGCTATGAATCCCCCCCTCCCTCCCTCCCCCACCCAAAAAAATGAAATAAAATAATAATAATAATAATAAGAGAGAGGAGTTTTTTCTGGTCCTGCATGGCATTTCTGGCCACACTGCTTGATTACGTCTTGTATAGAATAAATAAGCATCATCTGTTGCATCAGGTGCAAGAATGGTTGTACACTGATGGTGAAGATGCTTCAGCCAATGAATTTCTAGAGCGCCTAAATACTTTGAAAGCTATTGGTGACCCCATATTCTTTAGGTCTGACCGTATAATCAATTGAAATAACTTAATAAATCTATTCATTTCTGTAGAGGTTGCTCTAACACGAAGTTTCTTGATATAGGTACAATGAACTTACCGCACGGCCAGTTGCATCTGAACATGCTCGGAGGTACCTCGAGGAGGTGAAACAGGTGATCTTTTCCTGATCTATGCTCATTGTGGTTATTGTTGAACTATAAGGTTTGTATAAGTAGCAGGAAAATTATCCATGAAATTTTATTTTTTTGGGTTAAGTGAAAATGAAAATAATTTTCCCCGTACAAGCATGCTTGCATGAAAAGTTGAAAGAGACTGTAGATTTTGGACTAGGAGGCTGAAAAAGTTTTTCCCGTAGGGAAGTGTTTCCAACAATATTTCCTGCTAACACAGGAAAACTTAGGGATAACCAACTTTGCTTTCCTGCCTTTTATTTCATAAAACAGAACTTGATGGGTCTTTGAATGTCAAATGACTTCATATTTAATTGTCTTAGGATGCACAAATGACACTACTGGGACATTGAATAACCAACTTCCCTGTACTTGAGTTCTTTTTATCTTACCCAAACAAAATTTAATGGGTCATTTGAACATGAAATGCGTTATATTTAATTTCATATCCATGTAAAAATATTCTTGACCAGAAGTTATATTTGATTTCATATCTGTGTAAAAATATTTATGACCAGAGCATAGTAATGTATATTGGCCACAGAGAATAGCATAGTGATGTGGTAGACTTGGAAGTGGTTACGAGATGAATTATAGGATTTATAAGTTTTTCTTAACAGTGTGGGTTGTAGTATTGAAATGACTGGTGGAACTTTTGATGTTCAATGGAAGTTTCCAAGTATTTAAATGTGTATTGTCTTGGCAATCGTTATAAATTTAATATAAGGCATGTCCTTAAAGTTTCCTCCACCACTTGAAATGTTTAATGTTGATGTAGATCACCTGGTGGGCGAAAACTTTAGATGACCTATTTTATCTTTGATAATCTCTGATTGTGCATGTAGCTGCATTTTATATATGTAGAATGTTTCATGTTTTCCAAGAAAGAAAGCTTGGACTTGAGTAAAGGTCGACACAAAGAAGTAACCATTAAATATAGACGATGATAGAACCATTGGAGAAAGTCTTCACTACAGAAAAGATGAACTTACGGACTGTAGCTGCAAGGAATTATGAATTATTGTATCTTTATCTTCGATAATCTCTGACTGTGCATGTAGCTGCATGTTTTATGTGTAGAATGTTTCATGTTTACCTAGATAGGGAAGCTTGGACCTGAGTGAAAGGTCAGCACAAAGAAGTTACCTTTAAATATAGATGTTGCTAGAACCATTGGAGAGAGTCTTTGGCAGATTTCACTGCAGAAAAGATGAGGCTACTGACTTTAGCTGCAAGGAATTATGAAATCCTGTAGCTTTATCTTTGATTACTCTGCTATCGTTCTACCTAATCTTGATAAACAGTGAATAAAATTGGTATGCAGGTTTTTCGTACTTGAAGTTAAGAGTCCTAAGTTGAGGAAGGACTAGAAGGATTGGACTTGTTCTCCTCTTCTGATAGTTTTGATGGTTAACCCTGCTGTACGGCTATTTCTTAACAGGTTTTTTAGAATAGGTGATGAAACTCCAAGGTTTTAAGCCTCAATTGGCAAGCAAGTGTTGTGTACAGCTAGCCGTTATTAATTTTCCCTTTTTTTGTACCCCTCAATAACCAGCAAATGAATACTTAAAATGAGATAGCACAGGATCTTAATTGTGTAGACACTGTTACAAAATCCATAAAAAATAAGCGATAAATGAAAAGATTGTTCTGGTTCACAAGACATTCTGTAATGTGTCCCAAATTATTTGCCAATTATGGCAATTGCTATCGATTGGTGGTCCTTGTTCTTGGTGTATGTTTGTCAAATTCAAAACTAGTTTGGGTAACAATAAATTCTGCTGGACCTGGCGTGGCTAATGGTTGTTATGTTTATAAGATGAGCAAAACCTGTATATTTTTGTTTCAGATAAAACTAGGTCGTGCTTAATTATATAACAAAATGATTTCAAACCTGAACAATTATATTAATTAGCTAGTCATTAAGATTGAATTACAAATTGTCTGCTAAGACAGATGAAACTATTCGGTTTTCTTTCACCGTTTCATGAAGAGATACTCGACTTAAAGGCCATTATCATTTTAAGAGTTGAAGGCAGTTTTTTACTCCACATGGTGTTTAAGTCCTTGAAATGCTAATGTTATTGTTTCTAGTTTTCTTGAGAGGGTTTGTGTGTATATTATTGCCGCAAATCTTATGATATTTTCTTTCTCTATTGAACTAGGTATATGCTGCTTGAGTTTGCTAAATGCTCCCTTTATTTTTGGTTGACCACTCTGTTGACTTTTTCTTTTTGCCCTTCATATCTTCAGATAATATATGGATGGGAAAGGGACAAATCTTGGCTTCCAAGAGAGAAAATAGATGAGGTGATTTAACCTTCTTATCTGACTAAGCATCCTTGTATTCAGTGGAAATATATGTTGGAAACATAGATTGTTTTATTAATGGGTTGAAATTTTTGAAGTGTGTAAACTTTTTGCATTTTCCAGGTCATAAGTGAGGCTGAAAAGGTGAAAAATTGGTTGAATGAGAAGGAAGCAGAGCAGAAGAAGTGAGTTTTTCCTTTTATTCTTGCCTTTTAGTTCTTTTCATCGAATGTCCTTTCTGCGGTAAATATATCAAATTGCGAATAGAATCATTTATTCAGTTATAATGAATTTGCATGATCCTCTTTATCATTGAGGTGTAGAAACATTCTATTCAAAGTCCTTAATTTGTACTATTGAATCCTGTGCAAATTTCTTGACATTCACAAGCTTAAAAATACTTGAAACAGGATTTCTGGATTTTATAACCCAGCATTCAAGTCTGATGAAGTATATACCAAAGTTTTTGATCTTCAGGACAAGGTAATGCTCCTAAATTTATTTTTTCTTTGTTACCTTCATTGACAGCCATTATAAATTTGCAGTTTAAAATAATTTGTAATTTATATATTATCATGGTTAATGTTTTTTCGTCTAGGTTGCAAGAATCAATAGGATTCCCAAGCCAAAGCCAAAAGTAGAGAAGCCCGTAGAGACTGAAAATGAGAGTGCTACTGATAAATCAAATGACAAGGACNGTAATTTATATATTATCATGGTTAATGTTTTTTCGTCTAGGTTGCAAGAATCAATAGGATTCCCAAGCCAAAGCCAAAAGTAGAGAAGCCCGTAGAGACTGAAAATGAGAGTGCTACTGATAAATCAAATGACAAGGACACATCTTCCGGAGAGACAACCTCTCAAAAAGATAAAAAAGCTGAAGAATCAGACTATTCAGCAACTGACAAAAATGATGAATCCAATGATCACGATGAGTTGTGAAAACCACGTAACGACTTGTAGATTCAAAGCTGACAGTCTGCCTCGTGCTAGGAGAAGTATGTAACGGCAATGATATAGGTAGAAAGAGCGCTAGAAATTCCCATATCGTTAGGAAACATAGAGTCGAGTCCAGTGTTTGATGGTTGTCTTTCTCTTGCCATCCTTGGGATTATTATTTATCCCATTTCACCGTGGACTCGGAATGCATTTTTGATACGTTGTAATATTTAACCCACCCTGATCTGTGGGTGCATATTCATGAGCCATTTTTTGGCTGCTAAAAGAATTTTGGTTGGTCTGTTCCTAATCCACACTTGATGTTTGAATGGCAAATAGAAGAGTGAAATCGTGATGGTTTTTCATTACAGGATGTGATTTCACAATGAGTATAGCAAATAATGCTATTTTCAGAATTTACAACTTTGAGATTGAAAGTTCAGTTCGCATGTTTGTGAGTTGTTTATAAATGGTTTAAATTAATAAATAGATAATAATAAGTGATTGACGACTGTATAGTTAGGGTCTGTTTGGTAGTGATTCTGATTTTCTACAGTAAATCAATTCTCATTTTCAACCACACATTCTTCAATAAAATAATATTTTCCATCACATCAATAACTTTTTTTCTTTTTCAACCACACATTCTCCATCAATTTACTATTCCATAATACACTCTTTCAAAATAATGTGGATCAAACACACCCTAAGATCCATTCAAAATCTTTACTTTTTAAAATAGAGATTTACACTATGTTTGGTACACATTAAAATTTTCATTCTCATTTTTCTACTCATTTTCAACCACACATTTTTCAATAAAATAATATTTTTCATCACATCAATAACTTTTTTTCTTTTTCAACCACACATTTTCCATCATATCACTATTCAAAATCAATTCTACCTCCAACAAATCTCTACCAAACAAGCTCTTAGTAATATCTGTTGTTTATTTTTTTAAACTGTCAAATAGCATGTTGTCACATGACATGACGTAAAAAGTTATGTAGAAAGTAATGTACATGTAGCATGATTAGATTTAAAATCACGAACCAAACTTATTAAAGTCTTGTTTGTCTATCATTTTTTAAAAACTTTTTTCTTTTTATAATTCATTCAACTATGTATTCTCATAATAAGATATTTTGCACATAAGTCAAAAACTTTTTTCTATTGTTTAATTACACATTTTCTAAAAAAATCATTATTCAAAAATCCATTCCCCCACCCACCCAAAAAAAAAAAAAACTTTTCTTAATGGGCATAAACGGGGGGCTAAATCACTTTGACGCTTTACATATCATTTTGTATTTCTATAAATTTTCAATTTCTACTGTAATTTCATCCAAAATTTAACATTACTTATCTCTAACAAGTTTCTATTTCCTAAATTAATTTTTGAGTAATGTTATAGGTACATAATAGTATCCATAATGTTTGACATAATGGCCACCCGACAACCCTCCAATAGGGGCCAAACATTATGTTCATCTAACATTTTTCTTAATTTTTATATCAAATCAAGTATCTCGAGATTCTCACACTACTTTATTTTTTTTGACACAGTTGCCTACACTATTTACATGACAAGTTTTAAATTTATTTTTATACAAAATTGTATATTTTATCAACAGTATTTAGATTTGTCTTCTCTTCTTAATGTTTTCTTTTAAAAAAAGAAAAAAAAAACATAAACTAAAAAGATTATGTACGAGTACTTGAAAATTTGTTAAATTGTTATATTTATAAATCTATAATCTCAACTTAAAATAGAAAGAAATGTTTTAAGCTGCAAATAATAAATCGCTCTATATATTTTATTTTTTATTTTTTAAATTCTTTGAACATAACTTACTAATTTGATAACAACCGAAAAATGAGCAAATGAATGATAGTGTGAATGTGGTCACTTCGAATAAGCTAGACGAGAATCCTCACTTTCAGGACCTAAAATTATGTTAAAAGAGAAACTCTACTAGGTATGAGATAGTCTCAATCACCGAACAACAGACATCGAGATGCCAAATGATACTTAATATGCCGTTGAATCACAGTATCGACTGGAAGTAAGGCTGCCATTATCACCAACAAAAGTAGATCTTTGGAGAAATAATAGAACTCCAATTCATGCAATACCAATCCTGGGGCCAGCGGACCGAGTGAACAATCTCCCTAATAGATTTGGTAGAAAAGCTACCATTCAGCGTATCGCTCCACATAACATAATCAGGAGTATAATAGAATAGTGGTATGCTCCCAATTTGCTCAACCACAAAAAGGAGGAAGAACTTGTAATTGTCGACCAATGTCTCTCTATGTTGTTGATTGATTGTGCAACTATGTAAATTTTTCATTTATTCTTTTTTTTTTTTTTTTTTGGTGACAATTATTTGCTGTGTGGATTAATTGTTTTCTCGTATTTTTTGTGGATTTAAATTTGTTGCATTTACCCTGTGATTGTTTATTTTATTGGACTAATACATGGCTTGTTGTTTTGAATTTATTAGAAAATTCTTTGGATTGTTTTCTTGTAATTTTTTTTTTTTTTTTTGCGATAATAGTTGGTACACTCTGATTATTATTGAATATTAATTTTTTTTTTATATTGTTGAGTTGTGTTAATTGTTCTGAAGGCACTTTTAAAATGTGTAAATTGCCCCATGAGAGAGATTTGATCTCAAAGAGGGTTGAGGAGTTCAAGAGCCAGTTGAGGTGTATTGTTGATTATTTGGAGAATGGAAGAATAACACGACGAGGATGGCGGTGGTGAT
>CAIGRS010030361.1:0-15253 GCA_903798395.1 Fraxinus floribunda
ACTTGAAATTGATTTGTGAAAATACATCTACTATATTTCGCTCCTTCGACCTCCAACTGCATCCAATTGATCATATATGATCTTCATTCATCATTTTGTGCTCCGAATCAACTATTGAATATTTACACATTGGTCCCCAGACTTTGAATTTCCTTTGTTTTGGCATGTTTTTAATTCATTTATTTCAAATCCACCAATTTGCATTGAGTACAACCTAACAAACATAATTAACACAAAATTAAGTTATAATTCATCTAAATCACTTACAAATACTCTAATTTAATGGTATAAATAAGTGTACAAAATATACGTATCAGTGACCCACAAATAGTACAAACTAATATATTCGACAACTTACAAGAGAAACAACTAATATATTCGACAACTTACAAGATTTTCTAGTTATTTGATAAATTGTAGGACCTACGTGTGGACAAACTTGGATCACACAATATGATCTACCTAATTAGTAAGAAAGTAATTTTTTTTTTTATCCCAATCAAGCTATCGTGTTTGTCTTGTGTTCATATCTTGCCATATCCCTTGATTTAAGACGTGTTATATTATTTAGAATCGTTTAAGCATATTGTCCTGTTTGACAACTATTATTTTCAAATTCTTTTTTTACATACTTATTTTTAATCACATATTACAAAATAAAACATTTTGTACGTAAACCTAAATTTTCTTCATATCTTTTAATTACATATTCTCATAAAAATCACTATTCAAAACTCAAATTTTCCCAAATAATAGTTGTCAAACAACTAAATCATTCATTACTTTTCTAGATGCGTAGGACTATAAATTGTTACTCTTTCCTAAGGGTGGGCATTTTTTTCGGAATCAGTAGAATCGAGTCGAAACCAAATAGAACTGGTTGGTTCGACTTCAATTTCTCTACTAAATGGTTCGGTTTTGGGAGCATGCATAAAAAATCGGTCAATTCCAATTCTCGATACTACCTTGATAATCAATAGAAATTCAATTCTCCCGATTTTTTATTTTTCTTGCACCAAGACTCACTAGATCTTTGAATACTTGACATCAAAGTTATCTTAGGTATGCCTCTTCTTTTTCTTTTAATGAATGATCAAAATTCAAGTCTAAATAATTTTATAAATTCATAATTTTAATGCAAATAATTAGAATAAAAACATAGTTTAGTTCAGTATTTTCATAAGAATTTAAATTTTTCGTTATTTTCAAAGTGACCAATCATCAATAATAAAGATCTTTGATAATTATTAAAGATGATCGGTTATTGTTATATGAATTTTTAACATTTAATTTTTTTTTTGTCGAGATTTTACAGTTTATGTTGTATTTAATAGTTTATTCTTTTTTTTTTTTTTTTACTTTATGAGTTGATTTTGAGTTTTTGAGTGTTTTTTTTTTATTTTGTTTAATTGACATTTTAAATTATTAAATTATAGAATTAAAAGTGCTTTCATATTCTATTTTTGTTTATTTTCCGTCTCACATTTAGTTTCATACTTTAGTTTTATAATTTTTTTCAATATAAAGAATAGGACCAGACCGAATCAGAACCGGTTGGTTCGATTTTCGTTCGGTTATATAGTTGGATACGGAACCAATAATTTCATTTTTAAGATTTACATTGATACTTATAGTTTAGTTTAGTACCCTTCAAAATCGGTTCGAATGAAAACTGCGCCCACTCCTACTCCCTTTGTCTTATAAAAATAGGACTGCTTTCTTTTTTTGTTTGTATTAAATTATAGTCCACTTTTCCAATTTAAAGTATAATTAATTTTTTAACTTTCTAATATGTCCTTATTTAGTCCCTTTTGATAAAAAATTAAATATCGATTTTTATCAAAATAAAAGTCAACAATTGATTTTAACCATATATTCCATGGGATCTACAACTGTCAATCACATATTTCATCAACTTTTATCAAAATTTGCTAAAAATCTGATTTTAATTTTCATCATATAGTGGCTTAACGTGTCTTATTTTCAAAGAATATAAACTATTCTTAAACAATTATTTAGTAGTATATTAGAAAAAAATACAAGTAGAATTTATATTTTCAATTATATTAATTATATTTTCTAATCTATGTAAAAATGAAAGCAAGTATTTTTTTATGAGATTGAAGGAATAATTGACTAAAATAATTTATTAATTTGTTGAGAGTGGTGAGAGAACCCTTCTAATAGGAATTTTACGACAATCATGCTACATGTATATCATCATTTACACTTTGTCACGTGACAAGACATCATTGGACAATTTAAAAAATAAGTAATTTTTCCTCCAATTCTTTTTTAACAACATATCAAATCTCAAAGTTCATGTACACATATAGTGTACATTTAACATTTTTGATTTCCAAATTTTATACGTTTCGTAATTCAAGGACTCAAAAATTGAACTATGAATTGCTGAAAAAACTCGGTTGATAAGACTGATAAGAGGGCATCATAAATCATTTTTGTCCCTTCCTGTCATTTTACACTCCTTTTTATTTTTAATAAGGTGATTTTAAGCTAACCATCGATGTATAGTAACTAGTAAGCCCCTATTTGCTGTTCACTGTTTTAAAACTCTCTACTATATGAACATCTTCAATTATCTACTTATACAATAAAATATTTTACACGTAAATCTAAAACTTTTTGCTATTTTTTGACCACACGTTTTCCTAAAAATATTATTCAAAACTCTTCTTCTTCTTCTTTTTTGAAATAATGAGCACGAAATAGAGGCTGAATTTAACCTTCTTTTGATGTCTTACCTGTTATTTTCAAGCACGCTGAACAGAATATACTAAAAATTCAAATCTAGAACCGCAAATATGCTTCAAAGTTCTTCAGATTATTCATCTCTACTCCACTTCCTGCATCTGAAGGTTAAAACAAAAGTTTCGATAGCCAGGGGGTTTCAGGAGCTATAAAATGCTACGGGGTCAGATCAATTCGAAAGCAGCCAAGTCCCACAAGTTGATGCCATACTAGAAAATAGACATCAGGGAAAAAAATGAGTCCAATAAACGGCACACTTCCAGATTTTTCAATTCACAACAGAAGACAAAACTACACTGGGATCAACATAAGCAGAGAAAGTTGGCCTTGTTCCTGCCATACTGTTCCCTCTACGACTAATGACTTCTCTGCCCTCCTAAGAACTACTTTCGCGTGTGCACGCATCTCATTTACAGGGATACGAGAGGTTTTTTTTCCCCTCAAAACTACAACCCTACACAGTGACTCCATACTTCCCCTTCCTCTAACGATCACAATCTTACTAAACATAGGATGATCCAGCAAAGTGCTGATTGGCATTTGGCCATATGCAATACCCAAGATCAATCATAGACGAAATCTTCAGCCACGGTGTAGTAAATATCTACAGCATTCAACAATCACAAGTAGCAGAAGACATTCAGCCCCCTTTTTGCACGACCCAACAATTCTGAATTGTCAAGATCGATCTTATATGTTCTGCAAGCCTATGCTAATTTAAACTGCAAGAAACAACAGAAACAGCAGGACAAATGCAAAAAAAAAATGCACGATTAAAACCACTTAACAGCATTACAATCCTACACGAACCATGTACTTAAAACTAGACCCTGAAGCACAATCCCTGTCACTGTAAAGGTCCATAAATTTGAAAGTCAGCATATATACATACCAGTCAATAGGTCACATTCCCATGGATATGCTCTATTAGAGCAGGAAGTAATCATTCTAAACAACTACAATCTAGAGCATACAAGGACAGCCTATATTATTCCAACAGTTTAATTAAACTGACGATAAGCGTTTAGTTCAGCAAACTAAGCTGAATAGCAAACCCTATGTGCTTTACAAAAATCAAGCAAACTTGCTAGTCAAGTTTGTAAAATCAAACCTTCCAATGTTCACGTGCAACACAAAAGTGCCCAGAATAGTTAACAGCTACACAAGTTCACAAAATCCAATAGAGTAGAGTATAGCACATCCAGAGATAAATGACCTAAAAATTTCCTGCTTTCAGATTCACCAATTGAGAGGTCAGGATGAAATTTGTGATCCTCGGTTAATCCGTCATCTATCATCAACCACCATAAGATGCATCCCCTGGTATCTTCGGGGTCTACATGAGCCACTAGACTAGCTATTTCACCATGGTCCAGTTCAAATGTCAACGATAAGAAGTCTCTAGTCACTTTAATGCCGACAGTGAGGGCTTCCTCATGAAGCCACTGAATAACTTGACTAGCAACCTACAGTAGAATTTATGACAACAATAATTAAAGCAATGTCAATATAACATTATTTTTAATTATAATAAGTTCAATTAGCTGACAGAGAGGTTAAGCATTTCATAAGCCCAACAAAAATGTTGATACATGTAGTTTGCCTGTCGAATTTTTATTTTAACTTTTTCCCTGGATTGGACCATACAGAGCATCCATCTGCCCAAACTCCACAATGGCCAAAACAACAAGAACATACTATTCTGAACTATTACTTTTTTACTTTTAATTTCTTTTTTCTTTTCCTTTTCCATTTCCTTTTCTTTCTTAGAAATCCTTTAGTTCGACAAAGGACTAATCCACTTACCATAACAAAAGTATGATAGCAGAAGCTCTGTTTCAAGATCATTCATATAAATCCTTATGGATCCAATATTAAGATATGTGAACTAATGTTACAAAATTAAAAAGGAAAAAAATAAATTGAAAAAGGTGATTACAAAGATAAATAAAACAAAATGTGATCAATTAACATCAGTTAGCGTTCCATGCATCTCCTACAAAGTGAACAAGAAGCATGAAGGATGACTAGTTAGTTGTGATATCAATAGATGTATTGCATATGCGATGATACACCACCATATAGATCACTCTGGAAAAGTTTATGATTCAAAGATTACCTGCTGGAGGAGTATTATAGGAAGATCTGCCAAGTCGCATTCATATGTGTTAATAGGACAAATGCTCTCAGGCTTTCCATTAAATAGGCCAACAACGTTGAGATTACCTTCCCCTTCCACACTAATGGATTCATCAATCACCACCACCTTAGTCCAAAACAGAGATCTTACATTCTTCACATTGCTAGTGCCAGATGACTGAATTTGGCTTCCAGCATGAAGAATCGACTGAGGAACCTTCATTGATAAAGTCCATGAAGACGTCCGCGAATGCCAAGTGGGATGAGATATCAACTGGACATATGGAGTTCTGCAAACCTTCAAGTGTGGTAATACATCGACGAAATATCATGTCCAGACAAAGATAAAACGGGCAATTATAAATTCTAAACAGTTCTTGTGAGAAAATCTTCTTTTGTGAATGAAATGAAAAGACTTTCTCAAACAAAAATCTTAATGCCTTCTGATACATAGGATATATCAATAAGGAAATTAAATGCATACCAGATTTTCAAGCTCTGACAGAACTTTTTTTGAGAAGATGCTGTGAGCTAGAGACATGCAGAAATGATCCAGAATATTTAAGTTGTCCTTTGATTGCTGACCAAATATCTGACTTCTAAAAGAAGATGTGGTCTTTTCTTTTGCTTTCACAAACACATATTCATGAAACAGTTGCTGCAAGTAAATCTCGAAACTAATTCGATTTGGAAACCCCAATTTCTTCACATTATCTTTTCCTTCTCTAAAATTTGACCCAACCAATAATTCAGAAGGTACAGTTTCAGTTTTCGAACCGTTTGTGCCTGCTCCACTGACTATCTTATTATCTTGTCTAGATAGCAGAAGTGAAATGGAAACAGATGCTCCTTGATTAATGCTCAAGCGTAGATAGTTTTCTTGTATCCCAGTCAGATTTACACTTAGAGATGAATTACATGCTTCGCGACTTACCAATTCAAACACCTATAACCATGAATCAAGCATATTGTCAAATTATTACACAGATGTAAGAAGGGCAGAAATCTCTTGCTCATGATCGATGGAAAGAATGGATGAAATGGAATAATCCGTAGATGTATGGATATATATACAAGGAAAGGGCGAGGAGGAAAAAACAATTGTACCTGCTCGTCAAAGATGGCTCGATGAACCTCACGGAGGAGTGAATGTGTTTTCCTCACGCATTCATCATCATTAGCATGTTCTTTGATAGTTTCTGTGGAAGAATCTTCAGACAAGGCATGCATGTTGGTCCCACCGGATCTTCTCATATTATTAGCAGAATGGGAACCAAGAAACTCAAATCGAAGAGAGCGGCATGAATTTGGGGGCATATTCACAGCCAGCATTCCAGCTGTGTCATGCTCAATAGGAATTGTAGACAAAGAAGATGGGCGAAGTGACACAGAATTATCATATAATGTATTGTAAAATAAATCGATGTAGAACCCCTCGTTACCAGAGGCAGCAGCCACCAATCGATGTCGTTTAACTTTCCAATTTTGCTGCAATCTGTTTGTTCATTTATAAACATACCAAATAAGGTTAACATTGGGAGAATAAAGAAGTGATATACAGCAAGTATAATGCATCTTATAATCTGAGACTCGATAAATCTACAGCTTGCAGAGGCATTGACACTCACCTAATGAGAGCACCATAAAATCTCGCTTCTCTAGCTACCTGCTTTTCTAATGCTGTCGCAGATTTCTTGAAATATTTTCCTAGATGCTGCGAATCAATACATGTAAGACCCCATACATTAGTAACATATAGTATTTAAATGCAAAGTACTAGTAATCAGCCACAAAATTATATATGATAGCTTGCCAGAAAATATATAGACTATATTTTAAATAAAAAAATAAATAACTAAAAGACTAGTCACCCCCTATCAATTGTGTAGAGTAATTACTGATTATTTACAGCTAAAGGGGCAAACTCAAAACAGCAAAAGGGGAAGATAGAAGAATACCCGGAAACACTGTAGCTTGGTCGCAGTAGATACAGCCAGGTCAGACAAAAGCTCGTTTGGTAACTGCTTTGGCCTGGTCATGCCCGCAACCGTTACTGCATCATTTGCCTCTACCTATACGCAGTATATCATGCCAGTAAATTATGAATGTACCTTCAATTTTTTTTTATCATTCTTCTGTGTAGCATATTTCCTTTCTAATGGGTGTTTGCATAGCCAACGAAAGTAAACCAGAATATTGAGCAAAAGAACATAATAAAACTTGCAAAAGTAACTTGACCGCTGATCAGATGATGTGCTTATGTCATAGTTCTTCAAGAATGCTGCAGTACAAGTCAATCAGAACCTGCGATTCCTAAAATATCACTCAACATCACCCTAGTTGGAATGTCTGATATATAAACAAAAATTCTGTTGAGTGTCTCAGTATTATGTATAGTATCATCGAACATACATGGACATGGAGTAAAAAGCCTTGACAAATGGCACTCAAGCCATAAACTTGCGGTGCTTTATGAAGACCTCAAGTAAGCCATGCCTCAAGGTGTACGCTTCAGGCACTTTCTAAGAAAATGCTCTCATTATGCTTTATTAAAGTCACTTGTTAATATTCTAGAATCCTACTGAGTTTAGGAGTCCTCGAGTCTCCATGTTAGTGCTTTTAATTCATAACTAACAAGATTATAGATTTTTTCGGGAGCTTCTGAAGCTTTCGGTTTTCATGAAGCAATTTCAGTAACTTAAATTATCAAAGCTCAAATATTCCTTTATAGAACCCAAATGCCGAATCATCCATGATCTTGAAATACTTGGAAGAGAATTCAAAGAAGAAATTTCAGAAAACAAACTTGAGACAATTCAGGTCCAGTTAATCTCTCTAAAGAGTTTGCATTTTAACTAAAAAGTAGTCCTTTTGCAATCCTCTTGTTGAGCGCATCAAAAGGCTTACTAAAACATGCTTCAATGTAAAAACCAAACTAAAACGAATTCAAAATCCAAGTCGAATACAAATTTTCTCTTTAGTAAGATTTCTTCATAAATACCTCAAAAATAAGATAATAGAAGTAAAATACAAACTAATTCAAATTGAAAGCTAAAAAAATAAAAACGAGAAATTTCTAATGAAGTTCAAATGCAAATAAGTAAAATAACTTACCGTATTGATGAGATCGATGATGACAGAGAGCTCTTGGTGAGCCAACTGCAGATTTTCCACTAGGGTCTGCCATTGCCATGGATGCTGATTGGTGGTTGTACTCTCCTTAGCAGAGGTTTTACCTTCACTCTTCTGCTTCTTACTAGGATCCTCTCTCTCCACTGCCCACCCAAAGTCTATTCTCCTAATCAATTTCAGCCTCTTCTCATCATAATCCACATCGCTGCCATAAATACATACAAATACATTATGAAAACTATGAAGTACATAGATATACAAATATAAATGTGTATATAATTATATATATAATGAGAATTCCTACGAAGGAAAGCGTTCGGTGCCGTTTTCTTCAATAGCATCCAGGCGTTTGATTGGGAGCTTGTCGATCGATATTTCAATATCTCCATCCATTGTTCTTATTAGAATTGCTGGGAGAATGTGAATTGGAGCCTCCAGCGGATGCCGCCGTTGGACGGAGAAGTTGGGGTGGCTGGTGTGAGTACCTGAGTGGTGAGGTTAGGGAATTGACAGGTGATTTGTATGGAGAAGTTGGGGTTTTTTTTTTTTGGAAATCAGGATTCAGGCTGAATTTGGGTTTAGGCTGGGAAAGGGCTTGGACGTGTTTGGCACGGGATTAAAATAGGATTAAAATTGAAAAATTAATCGTTATGGTTGATTTTTATTAGACGAGTGAAATTCAATAACGGCTATATTTTCAATTTTAATCCGATTTCTAGTTGTACCAAACAAGCTTTTAAATTTGGGTCGGGCTGAGGTGGGATTTAAAGTCTTTTAAGGGAAAAAAAAAATTAAAAAGGAAGATATAAATCTTTCACAAATTTCAAATTTAAAATACTGAGGGTGTGTTTGAGCCATATTATTTTTTAAAAAATATTTTTTGAATAGTAGATTGGTGGAAAATGTGCGGTTGAAAAAGAAA
Source organism: Fraxinus floribunda (assembly GCA_903798395.1). Taxonomy (NCBI): domain Eukaryota; kingdom Viridiplantae; phylum Streptophyta; class Magnoliopsida; order Lamiales; family Oleaceae; genus Fraxinus; species Fraxinus floribunda. Next base: position 8,966 of record CAIGRS010030361.1, read on the forward strand.
AAAAGTTATTGATGTGATGAAAAATATAATTTTATTAAAGAACGTGTGGTTAAAAATGAGTATAAAAATAAGAATGAAAATTTTAATGTTACTCAAACAAGGGCTAAGGTTTAAAATTTTAAATCTCAGATTTTTTCAAATTTTGTTTATAAATTAATTAATTAAACATATATTTTATTAATTAAATATATAAAGGTCATAATTTCTTATAATTTGATCACAAATTCCATATAATTGATTACAAATCACAATTTTATACATTACAAATCGTTTTACGATCACAATTCAAAAATTTTATATGTCACAATTTGCTGATCAATCACAAATATAAAAATTATACGTCACAATTTATTCATTGAATGCAAATCTATCAAATTAATAAGTCACATATTATTCATTGGTCACATATCACAAATTTTATATGTCACAAATTATTTTACGGTCACAATTCAAAAATTTTATAGCTCATAATTTGTTCATCGATCACAAATAAAAAATTTATACGTCACAATTTATTCACAAATTACAAGTATTATAAGTCACAATTTATTAGACAATCATAAATGATCAAATTATCGATTACATATTAACATTTTTTTAGGTCACACATTATTTTTTGGTCACAAATTATAGAAATTTAAGGTCACATTTTAATAGTTAGTCACAATGAACCAAATAATTGGTCACATGCAACAAAACACCCCGCCCCCGATCCCAATCCACCACTAATAATTGGTCGATGATTAACCAAATAATTGGTCATAGACACTATCCCACCGTCGCCACTACCACAACACCACAACCAACAAAGCCACCACCACTGGATTTAATACACTCCTAACAAAAATCATCACAACCACCCCATTATCGCCACCACCAGCCACCACTACCATTTTTGCAACACTACCATCAACATCACCATGCCGCACCAGCAACACCACTGCACATACCGCCAATCACCACCGCCACCGCCACCACCTCCAACACAACACCACCACATAGCACTCACTACAAACTGCACACACCACCACACCACACACAGCACCCACTATACACCCCACACCCAACCCCAACTATCGGAGTTACCAAAATTTCGATCATATTTTGTGATATCTGATAAAATACTATGATCTATTATTTAATTAAACAAACCATGATCTCAATACACACATAATCACATCAAGTCATTGTTACAAAAACACAACTTGTAGATCACACATTTAACAGATCGAAAATTATTTATTAGTTACAAATTATTCAATCAACTAGTTACAATTACTTTCATATCCCGCCATCAACACTGCCCAAATCATGTCGCTACCTCATACCACTTCCACTTCCAACTCCAATGCATGACTACCACAACTTCCACCTCAATTAACAACCAACATACTTCACATTCATTTCCAAATCATCACTTCTGATGGGAAAGAAGATACTTATTGTGGGTGGGGATAGTGGTGGCAAACAAGCCGTGACTCACATGACCTATTGTTTGACTCGAAAAAAGTTCGAGCCAAGTCTGCTCGAAGCTCGTTTGTACGAGTCAAAGTTCAACTAAGCCTAAAAAATGAGATTTAGCCCGAGCTCGGGTCAGAGCTGTAAGAACCCAAATACGGGATGACTCGTATGTGGACTTGTGCTACCTATCTTTTTAAACCACTTGCATGATTATTATTATTATTTTTTAATTTGTAAATTAATGACCACTTAATTTGTAAAATTCAATAACTTGCATAATTACTTTTGTAGTTTGTAAAGTAACGATCAATTTTCGTATATTTGAGTAAAAGAAAATAATAATAATAATCAAAAAACTCGTGAGCCTACTCGAACCAAAGCCCGGGTCAAACCCCATTTTTTAGGGATTTGATAAGCTCAGGCTCCGCTCGAGCCTTCTTTTGACGAGTTGATTGAGCCCCTAGCTTGGGCTCGCGAGCCGGCTCAATTCGATTCGGCTTATTGCCACAACTCGGGGACCCCATATGCAAGTGTTTAGGTAGTAGAAGTGAGTGGTTGTAGTAGGGGTAAATCAATAAAATAATTATAACATGATTTTTGAAAAAAACAAATAGTTAGTACCTAATTTTTAAAATTGAAAATTAAAATATAAGGTTTAAGGTTATTTTCTCATAAGTTGCCCTCCATCTCCATTTAGATACAAATTTATTGTGAGAATTTGATTGATACCTAGCTAACTATGAAACCAAAAACTAAAATATTCTAGGTGTTTCTAATTTTCCCGTTTCAAATTAAAAAAATGGATAATCGGTAGCAATGAAATTGGTGCCATATTAATTCATAATAAGTGTATTTTACAAGATTATTTATGTTTTAAATCTTGATAAATTATGATTAATCTAATTATTTGGATGAATTGTTACCTAATTGTGAATTTATGTGATTTGTAGGAAAAGATCAAGCTCGAGTGCAATTGATGCAAAAAAAATGGTGATTTTGAGCTTAATTGGAGACTAATTTAGATACTTGAAGATCGTCCAGGGTTGAAATCAATCAATTGGAAGTAGTTTTGGATGCAATCAAATGATTTCATGAGATTACGGATAAAAAGATGATGATAGAAAGCTCGGGGGACCAAAATGAAAGTTTTGAAAAATTAAGGGAACAAACTACAAAAATTGGAAAATGGACCGTAGGTCAACCACGGTTTGCAAACCAATCGCCGACCCGCGGCCTAGCTGCATGACCTCCCCCGTTAGGGCGCTTTTTTTTTTTTTTATACCTTTTTATTTTTTATTTTCTTTTGTTCTTTATCAAGTTGATCTTTTGTGGGAACTCTTATATGAGATATAATATTAAATAAAGATTTAATCTAGATAAAAAAAAAAGGTTCCACAATTTGAAAATTAGAGACAAATACATCGAAGAAAAGCAATAAATCAAGTTATCGAGACTAGGGTTTGAAACATTGACTAGGGCAAGAAGAAAATCTTGGTGCATGATTCATCTATTTTTCTATTCAAAATCCGATGATGTACTCAATAATTATTCTTTATTTTTCTTCATTTAATATGCGTAGCTAAACTTTTTGGTGGGGGGAACAATGTAGTTTATTGCGACCATTTTATTCAATTTTCAATTCCAATTCTCAAATTTATACGTGTTGATTTTATTTATGGTATTTAATACTTGAATTACTTAACAAATAATTCAATGATCTTGTGAATTTGTAACGAGTCGATAGGTAAGTTATAGGTTTGGACCACATTGTAGAATCTGAGAACTAGTATAAAACTGTAAAAATATATTTTTTAGTTAATGCGTTCGTTACATGGATTATTAAAAATTTAATGCATTTAATTAAGGTGTATCCTAATTCCTATATAGATATAAAGTTGACTTATTTAAATAGAATCAATTTGAATTTGAGTGAGGTAAATTGAATATGTTAGAAGAATTTGACCGAACACAATATTAAATTAATAATCTTGATTGTGTGCCCTAAGATCCATTTTCATACCTAAAAACCTAATTCGATTTTTATGTGCAAATTCGATACATTAGTAATTAGTATAATTTAGATCAACAATCAACAATCATAATTTGTTTTCGTCAAATAGAAGTATAAATAGTAATCTATGAATAAATAATAGTCTATGTTGAAATGATTAACTGGACTCAATTGTCCACTATATTATTAATTTATTTGATATCATTTATTTACGATAGAAAAATGCAACAATTCCAACTAATAAAAATAAATAAAAACTTATGCTATCTATAATTTGAGGGTGGGGAGGGATGGGAGATGATAAGTTGCAATTAAGTCCCAACCCATTAAAATTACCATAAAAGACGAAATTTACAATGCTTTCGAAATTTGAACAAGGTAACAATTCTAACTAAAATCTGAATAATAATAATAATAAATAGGCGTTACTATCCATATATGAACATTTTGAATTTTGGGTGAACAAATATTTTTATTATCAGGACAGACAAATGAGTATTAAATAAAAATAACACATCGAACAAGGAGATTTTTCTGGGAGATTCTGAATTAGTCCAAATGTTACGTCTTTGTCATGTAAACATGTCGGAATGGACATGGTTCTATTTAATTCCGGTTCTAAGAGAATTGAATCGAACCATGAACCAAAAATCTTTTGGTAATGAAATTAAGTGGTTTTTTTTGATAATGGAATCGGATAAATTTTTAAAAATATGGAACCAAACCGAAACCATACCATTCGGTTCTATTTGGTCTGGTTATAGGTTCATTTCTTAAATTTTCCAACTTGCACCATATTCATAAGTTAGTAACAAAAAAAAAAGTCAAATATTTAGCAAGTTCAAATTATCTATTATCAAGATCACAAAAGTCCAAACTAACAAACAAAATATAGTCATAATTTGAATATACAAATCAATTTCCATTCACATAACAAAGATTGCATAATGACTATTAACAATGATTCACTAAATTAATTGCAACAGCTTCGATGGCATGCCCGACAATAAAAGATGAATTATGAAAAGCTTTCACAGTCCATTTTTACAAGCAACCATTAATCATTTAATTTTCGATGAATGTTTATTAAATTTTTTTATATTTGTGAAGAACACGAATAGTTCATCAAATAGTGGGGTGAAAAAATAGTTTAAAGACTTTTTAAGTGGCTGACTAATTTCATTTTTCGATTTTGAAAGAATTTCCTCCACTTACGTGATGAAATGAATTGTCAACATGCCGCGACGTTGTTTAAATTGAAAATGAGTGAAAGAAAAATTATTCAAATGAATACAAAACTAGGGTGTACACAATTAATGGGTTGTCTCCAATGACCCAGAACCAATTGATGAACTATCTCCAATGTATATAAAATCATAGTCTTCATTATTTAATATATATAAAAAAGTAAAATGAAAAATTAAGTTTGGTTATGGTTTTGATTCTCGATTCTAAAAATAAAATTAAACCAGACCAAAATCAAATGATTCTTTATTCCAAGAACCAAAATCATTTTTTTTTTTTGTAGAACTGAACTGAACCGAACCGAATCGAACAATTCAATTTTCTTTGATTTGATTTGATATGGACATTTTGTCAGTCAATATAAGCATAAATAAAAATTGCATAGCATAGTTAAGTCAGGTTATTATAAAGTATGGAGATTGCCCCGCTAGCTTTTTGGTTCCTGTACCTAGCACATTTGACATTGTTTTTAGCACATTTGACATTGTTTTTCAAAAGTCAAAAGAGATTTAAAAGCAGTTTTTAATTTGTTTGACTAATTTTATAAAAAAAATACTTCTTCTAATTAGAAACATTTTTAGGCCCTGTTTGATTACCATATTTTTAATCCAATTGTTGAATAAATTGCAACCTGTAATAAGTCTTTGGAGGAAAAAAAAAGAAGTAATTTGTAAAACATTACTTATTTTATTCACGTATTCGAAGTTTTCTTGCTTGTTTTCCTCCTCTTACCCCAAATTTTAATTAAGGTTTTTTTTTAAAAAAAAAAAAATTCAATTTTGCAGTTCTGTAAACTCCAAAATTTCTGCACTATTCTTTTCATTAAACTTTGCTGATAATATGTTGATATATACTGGAGTGTACTGAAATGCAATAAGATATACTGGAAATATGCATGTCGGGACGCCCCCCCACCCACATATAAGAGAACTTGCATAAATTTTGTTGGATTTGGATAAGAGGAAATTACATGGGGCCAGATATTTAAACTTTCTAATTCAAAAATCATGTTAAAAGTTTATTTAATCAAAAATCAGGTATTTTATTTAACATATAAAATCTCAAATTTATCCAAATCCTAAATCAATTTCTCTCAACTCTCNGGAAATTACAAAAAACCAGTGATTTAAACTTCCTAATTCAAAATTCAGGTACAAGTTTTATCTAAAAAAAAATCAGGTATGAATTAAATATTTAAATAATAATATAATACCAATATTTCAAACCCTAATTCATTTTCTCTCACTACTTTCTTCCACACTCTCCTCTCTCTCTATAGTCCGTTGCTGCCACTGCCGCCGCGCCTCCCCCTCTTCCTCCTCCTCCTCCCTCCACTCCCCATCCCATTTTCTCGCTGCTGTTCCCAGCAGCGATTGCAGCGATTTCGCTGTTGGGAGCAACAGCGAAATCGCATCACTGCTGGAGCAGCGAAATCTGTTGCCAGCAGATTTCGCTGCTAACCAGCAACGAGCCCAGCAGATCAACAGCGAGCCCAGTAGATTTCCCCTATCTTGAAACCTAGGGTTTCTCGATTTTGCTATTTGCATTTTTTTAACGACTTCTCTGTGCCG
>CAIGRS010030382.1:0-10038 GCA_903798395.1 Fraxinus floribunda
AGCCTCATAATTGATTGAACTCACTCTCCCAACCCACTTTAAATACGAACCCGACACACGTCACCGTAACATCTCCGCACAATTCCTATAATATTCCAGAAATTTGCTTTGTATAGGAAATTGCTAGTAGAAGAACTCATTTTCATTACAAACACTTCTTCCACGTTCAGAGTACAAAAAAATATATTTTGGAGTTGCATAGGATATATGTTCTCCCAACCCACTTTAAATACGAACCCGACACACGTCACCGTAACATCTCCGCACAATTCCTATAATATTCCAGAAATGTACAAAACTTTCATCAATAATCTCAAGGAACTTAAAAAATAAAAAAAATAAAAAAAACCTTGCTTAAGCAATATAAGAGTGCTTGCTACTCTGCATAATCTTCCAAGATGCAAGCGGTGATGAATGTGTAAAAACATATTCTGAGAAATTACATTAGTTTGGAATGAATTTATGCGTCCTACTATAATCGTGAGCTATTTTATTAATCTATTACATAGTCGAGGATGATTTTAGTCTCTCTAAAATCGTTGGATACAGTTAAATCTTATTAATCATGTTTCTTTGCTCTGGAAGAATTATAGTTTCCCTAGATAATATTTTGTGTTCAAAAGGTTTCAAGTCTTTAGGAGAAGCCATATGATATCCAAAAGTTACTTGTGTCATTGTATTAAAGCTCTTAAGTCCTAAACCTAGTAGTCTGAAATGCAAAGAATATTAGTTATATACTTAGAAAACTTGTTGCTTCCTGCTCACAAGAAGGGAGATTTATATACATAACTCTGGACCCTTTGTTACTTACCTTGTGCAGCACTTAAAGCTACTGAAATTCAGGTTGGCAATCTGAACTCTTCCACTTTGCTACTACTCCTGTCAATTAAACGAAGAATCAAGAAATGAATGTTAATTCTTCGGCACCAAGTTCTGGTGAAAGTTCATCACAACTCTAAGCAATTTATTTTCCTTCATTTTTAGTGGTTTCATTCAAATTTGTTAAGAAATACGATCTAGAATTTATATGCTTAGGCAGAATTTTGATTCATATAGACTCTTGATTGTAACTTGTGCATGACCTTTTGTAAATCTTGTCATCGCAGTGGAATTATTTCCTAACATGTAAAATTTATGTATTATTGCAACATGTCAGCAGGAAGCAGTATAACGAGTCCCTCGATGTTCATGACATAGCGAAATCTGGCACATCATTTTTTGTACAATTTTTCTGTTATCTTAGCTCTATAAAGTGTTATTTTTATTTTTTACTTTCTGAAAATGAAATAGAAAATGTCTGGCCGTTTTGTGCATCTTTCTATAATTTCTCAGGTTTTTGATGAACATTCAGTTACGACTCAAAATCGTCTCTATTCTTCATCACATTTCATCCTCCAACATGTCTTTGATTATCTACTATATCTAGAGCTTGACTATCTTATGGAAAAACATATGAATCTATACTTGCAAGAAGGAGAAGACGTAAGATTCTTCTATCACTTGTGATTATTAGATAAAAATTGATTATTTGGACTTATTTAAAAATTGATCGTTTGGATTCTTAAATAAAAATTGCTAACTTGGTTCCTTAGGAATTTCTTGGGTGCAAAATTAATGGCATCAAACATGATACATCTTGAGGACAGCATTATAAGATCTCACCTTGATCGGGACTATGATAACCTCAGCGATGAGGTAACGATCAAGTTTAAATCGTTGATAAGAAATAATGAAGGCTATTTTGATTTTTGCAAAGATCGGTTGTCAAGTTTAACATATTAGTAATTTAATTTTCCATTTTATAGGTACTAACACAATCATAAAGGAGCACTTTCGACAAAAAGAGATGGACGCGTTACAAAAGAAAGACCCCATTTTTCCATAAGGAACTGGGTTATTTCTTCATTCTGTTTTGCAGATCTTGGAAATAAGAAGTTATGCAAATGAGCCTAAGATCTCTGACTCCCATAATTACCCTATTTGCATGGTACATAGTGTTAGATTTATATTTAAATTTTTGCTTTTATTCTTAAATAATTTACTGATTGGATAAAACAAGAGGATTTTAAGAAAAACCAGACTATTGCTAATTTGAAGTATTGTGGACATGTGCATCATGCCCTGTGCATAATGAATTGATTGTATGACCACATTCTCTGTACGTTGTGCAAAAAGTTGGTCTTAACAATAATAGCAGAATATTCAGATTGGGTGAAGGTGAACGAACTGGACAAAATTCCTGATTTTCTTAAACGTGTGTAGTAATATTGTTGCGAAACTTTTAGTGTTTTTGTTTCATACGTTGAAAGGACTTAAATTTCTGTTTGTAAACTTGCTTGTTTAGTAACATGATTTTTTTTACCACATTTATCATCACTTGTATCTTGTGCTAGTATTTTCCCCATTCTATGGAAGGATCAGGATTTAGTGCAAGGAGGTGCCTACTCACTCTGGACCCAAGTATCCAGTAGTTCCCCTCACTTCTAATGAAGTGCCCTTGTCCCTTTCTTGAGGTGCATATTTAGAAAGTGCGAATTCTGCAACTTTTGCAGACATGCTATAATCCAAGAGTATGTTGCTTGATTTGGCATCCCTATGTACGACAACACAGTTCTAAGAAGAAGGTGTTAAGATATGTCTACCATGAATAGTATGATACCCTTCAGATTCATTCATGTTAAGAAAGGAGAAAAAAATAAAGGATGGAAAAGAGAATTGAGCAATTGGAAATTATCAAGGTGAAAAATACTAGCATAAAATGCAAGTGGTGATGAATGTGGTAAAAAATTCTTGTTACTAAATAAGCAAGTTTACAAATACAAATTTAAGTCCTTTCAACGTATGAAACGAAAACACTAAAAGTTTCGTAACAATATTACTACACACGTTTAAAAAAATCACGAACGTTGTCCAGATCGTTCACCCAATTTGGATATTCTACTATTATTGGTAAGACCAACTTTTTGCATAACGGATAGAAACGGTGGTCATACAACCAATTCATTATGCACATGGCATGATACACATGTTCATAATACTTCAAATTAACAATAGTCTGATTTTTCTTAAAATCCTCTCGTTTTATCCAATCATTAAATCAGTAAAAAAATAGAATAAAAAGAAAAATATAAATATAACACTCTCCACCATGCAAATAAGGCAATTATGGGAGTCGAAGATCTTAAACTCATTTACACATCTTCACATTTTCAAGATCTGCGAAACAAAATGAAGAGATAACCCAGCTCATTATGGAAAAATGGGGTCTTTCTTTTGTAACGCGTCCATCTCTTTTTGTCGAAGGTGTTCCATTATGATTGTGTTTAGGGCCTACAAAATGGAAAATTAAATTACTAATATGTTAAATTTGACAACCGATCCTCGCAAAAGTCATAATAGCTTTTATTATTTCTTATCAATGATTTAAAATTGATTGTTACCTCATCTCTGAGGTTATCATAGTCCCAATCAGGGTAAGATCTTATAATGATGTCCTTAAGATGTATCATGTTTGATACCATTAATTTTGCATCCGAGGAATCCTACGGCTCAAAGGAACCAAGTCAGCTATTCTTATTTAAGAATTTAAACGATCAATTTTTAAATAAGTCTAAATAATCAATTTTTATCTAATAATCACAAGTGACAAAAGAATCTTACGTCTTCTCCTTCTTGCAAGTATAGATTCATATGTTTTTCCATAAGATAGTCAAGCTCTGGGTATAGTAGATAATCAAATGTATGTTGGAGGATGAAATGTGATGCAGAATAGAAACGATTTTTAGTCGTAACTGAATGTTCATCAAGATCATGAGAAATTGTAGAAAGATGCACCAAACGGCCAGACATTTTCTATCTCATTTTCAGAAAGTGAAAAAAATATAAAAAATAAAAACAACACTTTATAGAGCTAAGATAACAAAAAAATTGTACAAAAACAAGATGTGCCAGATTTCGCTCTGTCTTGAAGACCGGGTGGGGATGACAACGGGACGGGTCATCCATTCCCATTCCCGTCCCATCGAATATTTTTATTATCTTATCCCATCCCCATACTCGGTTAAAGTGGGACGGGGCAGGATTGGGTAGAGGCAGGGCAAGTATCTTGCCCCATTTATTTTTTCTTTTTCTTTTTTATTTATTTTCTTTTTTAATTTTATTTTTTTAGGTCTTTAATTAGTAAATATTATTATTTTTTTACTAATTTGTTAAAAATAACTTATGTTCTCTTTAAAAATGATGATAAATTTATTATTTTTCTTCGATGAAAGATTTGAAGTTGAAATTAACTTTAAATGGGGAGGGNTTTTATTTTTTACTTTTTTTTTTTTTATGTCTTTAGTTAGTAAATATTATTACTTTTTTACTAATTTGTTAAAAATAACTTATGTTCTCTTTAAAAATGATGATAAATTTATTATTTTTCTTCGATGAAAGATTTGAAGTTGAAATTAACTTTAAATGGGGAGGGGGGAAGGGGGCGGGTAGCAGGGCATGGACTATATTTCCCATACCCGTCCCCATACCCACTTCGAGGTAATGATCCTCACCCCATCCCCACCTCGTTTACCCGGTTAGACGGGTAATCCCCGCCCCATTTGGGACGGTACCCCATGAGTATCGGATTGAACGGATTTTTTTGCCATCCTTAAGACCGAGGGACTCGTCATACCGCTTCCTGCTGACATGTTGCCATAATACATATAATTTTATATGTTAGGAAACAATTCCATGACGATGACAAGATTTACAAAAGGTCATGCACAAGTTATAATCAAGAGTCTATAGAAATCAAAATCCTGCCTAAATCGATAAATTCTAGATCGTATTTCTTAACAAATTTGAAGGAAACCACTAAAAAAAAAGGAAAATAAAATGCTCAGAGGTTTGATGAACTTTTACCAGAACTTGGTGCCGAAGAATTAGCATTCATTTCTTGATTTTTCGTTTAATTGACAGGAGCAGCAGCAAAGTGGTAGAGTTCAGATTGCCAACCAGAATTTCAGTAGCTTTAAGTGCTGCACGAGGCAAGTAACAAAGGGTTTAGAGTTATGAATATTTTCAATTTAATCTCCCTTCTTGTGAGCAGGAAGCAACAAATTTTCTAAGTATATAACTAATATTCTTTGCATTTCAGACTACCAACTTTGGGACTTAAGAGCTTTAATACAATGACAAAATGACAAAAGTAACTTTTGGATATCATATGACTTTTCCTAAAGACTTAAAACCTTTTAAACACCAAATATTATCTAGGAAAACTATAATTATTCTAGAGCAAAGAAACATGATTAATATGAAATAAGATTTAACTGTATCCAACGATTTTAGAGAGACTAAAATCATCCTCGACTCTTAAAATGTAATAGATTAATAAAACAACTCAGGATTATAATAGGAAGCATAAATTCATTCCAAACTAATGTAATTTCTCAAAATATGTTTTTACACATTCATCACCACTTGCATCTTGTGCTAGTATTTTTTCAACTTGATAGTCTCCAATTGCTCAATTTTTTCTTCCTTTATTGACATTGAATATGTATACCCATACATTCAGNAATATGTTTTTACACATTCATCACCACTTGCATCTTGTGCTAGTATTTTTTCAACTTGATAGTCTCCAATTGCTCAATTTTTTCTTCCTTTATTGACATTGAATATGTATACCCATACATTCAGGTTTGAAAATATCTTCACACCTTCACTGAGTGTTGTGTCATAAATAGGGATGTCAAATCAAGTAACATACTCTAAGATAATAGCATATTTTCAAAGGTTGCAGAATTCGGATGTTCTAAATAAGCGCCTCCTTGCACTAAATCCTTGCCTAAATCCTGATCCTTGGATACTTTCTAAATGTGCTGGATACTTGGATCCACAGTAAGTAGGTGCCTCCTTGTACTAAATCCTGATCCTTCCGTAGAACAAGAAAAAGATGGCTGGACTATGGTTTGAATAGTATTTAAGTAGAACGGGGTAGAGATGAAACTTTAGCTATGAAATTGAAATCTGAATGATACCATCCAAATTTAATTGATGTTTCATGATTTTCATTTCCACATAAAACTATACGTTTTCAAATATGACTTTTTAAGTTCTAATTCTTAACGACATGGAACTTGCTGTAAACATGTCATACGAGGAATGAATCATTTATCATACATATATACCTCAGTGAGAATACAGTGTGTGTGCATTCATATTATGTGGATTTTTGCAAAAGAATTGTATAAAACCATTTATGAACCTCTCCTAGAGCCCAAAGTGACTTAAAGAAAAAAAAAATAGGAAAAGAGGCACTTTTTCAAATCACAAGCTCATAAACCTAAAATTGCACCACTCAATGACACAATTTTCAAATAAACAAGCACATGAAGAATAAGACACATATGACTAACAAGAACTCTTCAGCCCCCAACCAAGAAATCTAATAAAAGCAACATTAGCGATTTAGAAAAACTTATTATAACATATCCAATAGCTTCCCTTAGTCAAAATATGAACATATACATCCATTTGTTCAGTGTTCACATAAACACTGTGAAGTCTTGGCATTAAGAGAAATGTGATTTTTCAAAGCAATATTGTGACAAGAAGATTCAAACGTATAAATCTGAGCATCAAATTAAACAAATCTACAACAACACAGAGGCACTCTTTCAATCACAAGTGAGTGTAAACCTAAAATTGCACCACTTAAACTCAAGAAAAAGAAAACCTCCATTCAATTCAACAAATGAGAAATCAATTCAAGAACTCTTTTTCAGAAAAAAACGAAATCAAGAAACAAAGAAAACATTTCGCGTGAAATTTAAAGAATTCACAAAAATGCATCAAATTTATATATACACTGCAAAACTGTACTTTCAACCAAAACAATTAAAACTCAGATGATCAAAATTACCTCTGGAGTGACAGAAAGAGCGAGCGTGTAATGGTTGGATAATTTTCAACCAAAACCAGCTAATATAGAATTCAAATCAACACAATAATGGATCAACTCAGCTAGGGTTTAATAACCCAAGCCGTAATTCCTTTACTTCAATAAAATTTGAAGTAACAAGAAACAAGATAGAAGAAGAGAGAGAGAATTCAGAGAATCAGAGAGAATCAGAGAAGGAGATTTGATCTGACAAATTCCAACTGATTTTCACTCCTTCCCCCTTCCGTTAAAGTAAAGGAAAAACCGTGTTTCTAAAGGGACATTTTCAAAAATGCCCAATTTTTCAGATGCCAATTTCGAGAAGTAGCTTTTATGAGAAGCTATGTTCAAATAATATTTTGGACATTCTAACTCTATTTATATTTCAAAATTACACATGTCAAATTATAATATTAAATGTTCTCGACATATTAAATGTCTAGAATGATATTTCATTTTGAACATGACATTTCTCTACATTTTAAATGTCATTCTCGACATTTCTGTGTCAAAGAGAAAAATTGCATTATTGCGATTTGACAATTATACTTTTAAAATAAATAGGTTAAGGTTATGTGTCAAAATTTTATTGACCAATAAATTTTTTAATAAAGTGGACATTGTTGTGTTTATGTGAAATTATAAATTGCTAACAAAGATATTTTGGTCTAAATTCTTTCAAAATGGATATTTTTGTAATGATGGACATTTTTGCAAAAGGACACAAAAAAGTGAACATTTTGCCCATGTTTGACACCCATTAATTTCTCTTTCTCATTTCAACCACAATTTTTTCAAATAAAATAATATTACACACAAATCAAAAAAAATTCATCATTTTTTCACCACACATTCTTGCATCAATCACTATTCCAAAATTTCTATTCCCCTCCAAATGGGTTTCAAACGGGGGCAAAATCTGAGTGGGATATGATGTAGAAGAAGAGCCACTTTTTTCTCTGCTTCCACCTTTTTTTTTTCTCAAACTAGTCGCTTTCTTTCATATGTGATTATTATCAATCAGCTAATGCAAATAAAATAAAATAAAATAAAAATAAAACTAAAAAATTAATTCAGTTGGTGATAAAGAGTAACCCTTTAAAAACTACACACACACACTTGAGAGTAGAAGTTAGTGAAAAAGAGCCAATTTGCTACGAGTCTTTGAGTTGAATTGTTTTTTGTTTACCATTTTTTGACTACTAATTAACTACTTCGAGTCCCAACTTTATGCCGAACATATGCAAAGCATTGCACAAATTTTGTACGAGATAAAAAAAAAAATTTAAAATTATTTTCTTTCTTAATTATGTCCACTGTTATAAGATCAACGTAACAAACATTACAATCCAAAAGTATAAATTTTAATAAAAAGCTCACAACAACGTTGCCAAATCACGTGTAACGCAAGTTAAATATACTAGTTTGGTCAAATTAAGATACTACTTCAAAACTACAAGTTGGTGAAGATAAATGCATCTATAGATTACATTATGCCATTCTAGCCTTTGTTGTATAAATGTGATGGATGTCAAGCATTATATAAATTACTGAAGAAAAATAGTGTTGGATCTAATAACATTTGTACCCTTTTAACATTGATATCTTTATTCCTTAGTACAATTATCTATATATAATTTGTGTATAAGAATCTGTCATTGAGTTTATTCCTGTAGCAGAACTAATATAAATATTGTTTCATTGACTATATATATGTTCTGTTCTTTTGGAGTACTTGCATCAACATCTATCACATGATTTACAAAATGAATGCAGTGGTTTGCTCCGGAGGCTGTACTAACATCTTATTTTGAAGGTGTTCCCTATTGACTTCTGGGGTTTACATGTATCAAGAATTGGAAATGTGTAGTTCTTACAGTTTCATTTAGATTTATAACCCTCATCTTTTTGTCTAACTAAGCCCCGGTTTGACAGGTTTTTTTTCAAAATTATTTTTTCTATGTACTCATTTTCAATTACACATTCAACACAATAAAATATTTTATAAGTAAATCCAAAAATTTTCATACTTTTTAATCACATATTTTTCAAACATTTAGCCCCTGCTTGAAACCCATTTTGAGGAGAATAAAAATTTTGAAATAGTGATTGATGTAAGAATGTATGGTGGAAAAGTGATGAATTTTTTTTGATTAGTGTGTAATATTATTTTATTAAGAGAATGTGGGGGTTGAAATGAAGAATGAACATGAGAAATTAATAGGTGTCAAACGGGGGCTTACTATCCAAAACATTATTTTTGCCAAATAATGACCCTCAAACAGGGGTTAAATGTTGGCAAGCACATGTGATGATGCGACAACAACTAGCGGATGGTGAAAGAATTGAATACATCTGTGCGTACAAATACTTATTTCATACCGGTTGTTAATGTTTCAATTAAGTGAACATGATTATTTGTAAGTACTTGTTGATTTCAATGTGACACATATATGCAAAATGCACTCTTGAAGTGACCTTATAGTTCATACAAGTAAAGAGATATAGGGTTAGGAAATAAAAGTTTGAGCTTGATGGAAATGAATAATCTATCGCATTAACAACGCAATTAGCTAATGGAAAATACCATGAGGACAAAAAAATGTGGACAAAATTCATATGGATGTCGAGGTGGCAGCACACGATTGGCCTTTTTTATTTCTTCTCTCTCAATCTTCCAATGATTCCACGAAATGTGTTTTTAGTCAAAATTCTCTGTACTTATAGCATGATTGTTAGCTAATGGATGCAGTGCATTGATACGAAAGATTAGGACAACAGAGTTTACCTCTAATTCATTGAACAACAATTGACATAATCTGAAGTAGATAGAAAAAGACATGCAATTTAAGGCTTTATATGTATGTTTACCTCCATTGGCCACCACTGAAGAAAAGCTCGAGTAACCAAACAAATATCAAAACGATTATGCAGTGCCTGTGCGTGTGTCCCCAATTGAAATTTGTAAACTGGGCCATGATTGTGCAAGTTGAGCTCTAATTATAGAGATGATTAGACACTGGAGTTCTCTCTCTTTCTCTTTCCCCTCATCGTGTTGCCCACTGATGTTTCACAGATTGTTCTGTTTGATGGTTCACAGATTGTTCTGT
>CAIGRS010030384.1:0-13739 GCA_903798395.1 Fraxinus floribunda
TTTTTACTCATTTGTTAAAAGCAACTAATGTTCTTTTTAAAAATAATGATAAATTTATTATTTTTGTTTGATAAAAAACTTAAATTTGAAATTAATTTTAAACCGGGACGGAGACTATGTTTCTCGTACCCGCTTCGGGGTAATGATTTTCGCCCCATCCCTATCCCGTGTACCCGGTTAGGTGGGTAATCCCGCCCCATTCGAGGCGGGGCTCCATGGGTATCGAATTGAGCAGGTTTTATTATCATCCCTATTGAAATTATAGTTTAAGAGCCCGTTGGACAGGGATTATTTTTAATTTTTTTTTTTTTTGGAGAAGAGCTTACACCTTGAGTCGGTTGTTTTCTAATCAAATAAAACACTTCCATAAAATCAAAAGCTCCTTAGAGCTTGTTTGACAAGACTTTTATGTTAAAAGAAAAAAAAATTGGTTGAAGTTACCTTAATTTTTGTTTTGAAACTAATTTTTGAAAGATCTTCAAATTCCGAAAGTACTCTTAAAGGAAGCCACATTGGATCGATTTAATCTAAAAGTTACTCTAACAAAAAGAAGCACTTTCATAAAATTAATCAAACGAATCTAAAAGCAACTTTTGCCTTTTTAAAAGTCTGTCATACCAAATGGAATCTTAGCATCAGAACCTGCTTTTAGCTTTTCATATCCCTTGCGAAACGGACCCTAACAATCATTTGGATTCAAACTGTTGTTTCTCCACGAGGACAATATGAAGACCAACAAGCACTCAACAATCTCTTCCAAGTATTTTACTGCTTTTTTCTTTAGATGTCATATATGAATTCTACAGTGTCAACAAACATAAAACGATCAAACGGGTTTGTAAATATATATATATATATATATATAGAGAGAGAGAGAGAGAGAGAGAGAAGAGAAACATCAATGGCATTCGTTAATCATTCCTGTGCATTTGAATTTCAGCAGCAGCATTATGTCTTATAGCACTTTCACACTTAATAAAGGAACCACGATTTGTACTTCCTTTCCAATGAAACAAGAACCCTCAGAACATATGAGAATAGACACCATCATCTATCGGTAACAGGATCAAAAGAAATCGATCTCTAAATAATTACCTGAAGGCTTCACATCAACACCAGGCGACTTCCCTGCTGTGGGTGCTTGTGCAGCCTGGACCTTAAACAGTTTTGGCACGTCTGGAGGACTGGCACACCGAATGAGAGCCCAGTTTACACTCTGGAAGAAGGGATGCTGTTTGATTTCGGTGGCCCCGCGCCTATATGCAAGTCGATTCTGTGGCTCTTTCACGAGTAAACCTCTGATCAAGTCCCGTGCAGCAAAGCTAACTGTAGGAGACTCGGGAAATCTCAGGGGCTGTCCGACTACATTAAACAAAGTAGCCCGGTTTTCTGATCCCTTAAAAGGTGTTCTCCCAAACAAAAGCTCGTAGAGAAAGATCCCGAAAGTCCACCAATCTACTGCACTTCCGTGGCCTTCGCCCTTGATAATTTCCGGTGCCAAGTATTCATGTGTACCCACAAAGGACATCGATCGAGCATTAGTAGGTTCGGCAATGAGTTCCGGAAGAGGGCTCACTTGATTATATATTTCCGTCTTTGGTTTGGATTTCTTTTCTTTCTTGGATTTGCTCAGGAAACGAGGTCCAAAACACGTGGGTTGGATACAAGTCGGTTGGATGACACAAGATGGTTGAACACAGTATCCCGAGCTTTTTGATTCCAAGCTGGAGTTCGAGGATTTGACTACCGTTGGGCTCACTGCACACCTCAAGGAAAGGTCAAAATCTGAAAGCATTATATGCCCGTCATCCCTCACCAAAACATTTTCCGGTTTAAGGTCTCGGTAAATAATCCCAAGCATGTGCAAATACTCTAAAGCAAGAAGAACTTCTGCCACATAAAACCTGAAGAAAAGCGATGGGAAAATGTAGTATGAACACAAATTGGCTCGATTTAAATAAATGAAACAAAAGTAAGAAATGACCTGTGAATATTTGACATGAAAATGTTAAGCCGTTCAAATCAAAGTATTCTAATTTATTTAACCTAACTTCGGAGTACAAATGTGTTAAATCAATAAACTCTGTACTACACCAAATATCACATTTGTAGAGACAATCTGTCTGTCATCAAAATTAGAGAGAAATAAGGCGAGGAACTTCAGTGACTGATGCTATGTTACAAATTGATACACAGGCACGACGGCTGAGGCTACCTAAAAGACGACTTATGAAGTCATATACCAGTAGAAGATGCAAAAACTCGTCACTTCTGTTAGTCGGTATGCTAATTTATATTCTGCTATTTTATATCATTTCCAAAAATCTCCTTAGGCAATGTCATCATCCTAATGCCCAGCACTTCCATAAGCTATATGGTATATACGTAATAAAAGAAATGCATTTCTAAGTACCAAAGTACAAGAATTATAATCACTACCTGGCAGCATGCTCAGGGAAATACTTCCCGGGTTGCCTTTGTCGAAGTGCATGCAAATCTCCCCCAGGACAGAACTCCATAACTAGAAATGACAACATTTCTGTCTCAAAGTGAGAGTACAAAGTGGGAAGAAAAGGATGATCAAGAGATTGCAAGATTTCTCTCTCCGTCTGAGCTCTGAGAAGCTTCTTCCGACTCGCTAGAGCTTCTTTATTCATCACTTTCACGGCAAAATAACTTCTAGTGCCAATCAACTCGGCTAGATGAACACTGCCTATATCCCCACATCCTAATTTCTTGAAAATTCTGAAATGCTTCAATTCCAACCCACTGTTATTATGAGATCTGACGGCTTGAATTGCTTCCCACCTCGTATCATTTGCTTTGTGCGGTTTATATGTAGCATTGCTGAAACTGGTTGAGCTGCTATCATCACTGACCTCACTGCCCGTGCTGCCTCGATAGATACTAGTCTTCAGAATCTCAACATCAAAAGAGTTGCTAACTTCCCCACTATCAACCGATTTCTCAATAGTGCTCGGGAATTCACTTACTTCGGTGTTGGTGAAGCTTTGCTTGGCTTCTGTGTACTGTGTGACTGAGTAAAAACTGTTTTGAGGACTTGGACAAAGCTTGGCATGTCCTTTTTCCATGGAATTTGAATCAAAACCCACAGATTCCACAAGGCCATTGGAACTGCAATTCTTGGTATGATCAATTGGATGCTGAATATGATCTTTGTTTTCCAATGTCACAACCAGCTTCTGTATACAATCTTCTCCCTTATTATCGTCTCCAGTGCCTTCCAAATGCCCCTTTTCTATATTTGATCCACAGTTGTCTCTACATGAATCAGACATTACATCTTCCCGAATACCGAAATGGGATGTTTTATAAGACCGTTTTGAAGTGATTGAGTCTGCTGGAGTATAAGTTTTCTTCAACCCACGGGCTGTAGGCACTGCATATGAACTGCACGAGCTTCCTTCATAGGTAGATTGTTTTAGTGACGACGGATGGGACAGACGACTATTCCCAACAGCAGGGGCGTACTCTACAGTAGAGACAATACTACGACCTGTTGGCAAAGAACTAATTCCCTCAACAAGTGTTTCCATTGCCCGGTTCAGCTTACACTCCTGAAATTGAGTGAAATGATGCCAAGATAAGAACTTACAAACAAAAAGTCGCTAAAATGATATCATTTTACACAAGCTATCCTGAACAAAGAGCATACTTCAAATTAATCAATTTGCAATTCAATCAAATGAATCACCAATAGCTTCTATGTTGAAAGAAATTAAGCAGAAGATGAACAATTAACCTAATTTAAATATTAGTAAAGCATGAAATTTTTTCCACAATCAGTAAAATCCAAAATATCAGTTTCTTCAACTATAATTAATCCATTATCCAAATAAAATGAAAAGAAAAAGAAATTCTAAGAAAAATACAAATTCCATCTTGATCACCAATTGATATAAGATTCTCTATTTCTCTTACATCACCACATGAAATCAGCAAAACAATATAAACCCACAAAAATAAAAACTACAAAATAAATCTTATTCTCAATATATTCATGTAGACTGAATATCCTTTTTTGTCACCCCGATAAACCCACAAAAATAAAAATAAAAAATAAAGATTCTGGGTTTACCTAATTAGAAAATGCAGATTCTACATCAATTTTCATAACTGTCGAGCAAGAGAGAGGGAGGAGCCTTCCAAGAACTCTGAGAAAGTGAAAGAACATTGTACTAGGAACTGCTTGTTTTGTGTCCTTTTCAGATCCGATCGAAACAAGAGAGAGTTTTTGATAAATAAACTGGAGAAACAAAAAAATAAAAAAAGCAAAAAGTAGAACAATAATAATTGATATTTTTTCTCGTGTCGTTTAATGGGTGGAATTATACTTGTTTATATGGTGAAAAGAACCAGAGAAAGAAAGAAAATCGCTTAGGATTAAGCCCCAAGTACAAAGAAATCTCACTGAAGTGCACGCTTCATCTTTCTTGTTCTGTAACGTACTAGTTTCTGTAAATTCATAATAAAGAAATTATTTTTGAAACGATATTGCTACGTGCCGTTTGGGCCAGATTTTAATTTAAACAAAAATTTATATCATAATTTACTTAAAATTTAATTTTAATCTACGCTAAACACCTTCTAAATTTATTATATGATTCAAATCAATTTAATTTAATTTTACCAACATACTATGTTGTTTTGGTCTCCAACCTTCAGTCAAGATTGAAAATTTCTTCAAATTTACATAAGACGTGCCTTCACCACTCAACTTGTTCGAAGTTATTATTACGTATGCTAATGTTGTGTACACGTTGAAATTTATATTCGAAGTCAACTGTTTCATAATAAAATTAGATTGCAATTGTGGACCTAAGAGCTTAGAGCATCTCCAATGAAGACTCCATTGCACCAAATTTGGAGCACCATACTTTGCATCATTTTGGTGTTTTGGTGCAAAATTGAATGGTGCAAAAACACCAAAATGGTGCAAAGTCTAATTTGCCCTTCATTTTATTTGTGAAAAGAATGATTTGAGGGTATTAGTGTCATTTATATTATATAATTTTAATACAATTATTATTATTATTATTTAAAATAAATTTTAAATGTTAAAAATAATAATTACTCAATTAATTAAAATAAGAATAAAAAAATTTAAAATATAACTAGCACCATTATTTAGATTTAACNTAATAACCACATACCTACATTAATCTACTAATGATATTTCGACTTCATATTCAGTAATTTAATATGTTTTAATTGTACTATGTTTTAATAATATATTTATTAATGAATTTAATAATTTTCTTAATTTAACGTAATTATTTATTTAGTAATTTATATATTTCTAAAATAAATAAATAATATTTCGAATAAATAAATTACTAAGAATAAAAAAAAGAGAAGAAAATGATTAAACACTGTTCATTCGGTGTAAGTTTTGGTGTAATGATTGGAGATAAATTTTAATTTGGTGCAAGTTTTGGTGGAGATGGCCTTATGTAAATATTTAATGGGTTAGTCAATCGGAGAAGTCATTTTTGCAAGAAAAATTATTTATTTGATGAAACAACATTTATCGAATTTGAAAAAAGGATCCGATCATCTTATCTTGATTTCTCGAACATGAGATTTGACAAGAAAAAAAGTGACATTGGGGCTCTATAGATTCCTATGTTTAATTTTCTTTAATTTTTCAATCCATAATCTCATGTTTCCAAAATAATTGACTCGATAAAAGAGCAATTTAGATGCCAAGTCTCATTCTTTTTGTTTGCTCCCTCTCCAATTTAATTTCCATTCTATTTCCTTAATACAATGCTACTGTTTGGTTATTTATATTTCAATTTGGACATTCAAAACTTTTAATTTAAAATTTATAAATAACTTGTTATTCATAAATTCGCGGGATTTTCCTCAACTAAAGATAGGGGAAGAGAAGGACTAGTTCGAGAACTAGACCAATCCGAGTATATGTTAAAAACAAATTAATTTACTTAAATTCATATAAATTAACTTTATAGTTGTGAAATTATAAAATAAAAATATTGAAACTTTGAAATCAAATTAGTATTCATCGTCGAAGCACGAATTGAGAATTGACGTGAACCGTTTGGTTATAATTTCTAGAACACGAAATCAATTAAAACTTTTAACACGAACCAAAATCAAATCACCGTTAAGTTGGCTCTAGATCGATCATCGAATGATTTTGAAAGGGAAAAAAAATCCACTCCCTCCCATTTGAGAAGACTTGAACTTACTATTGTCATGTTTGGTACATACTGGAATTTTCATTATCATTTTTCTACTCATTTTCAACCACACATTCTTCAATAAAATAATATTTTTCATCACATCAATAACTTTTCCTTCTTTTTCAACCACACATTCTCCATCAATCTACTATTTTAAAATACATTCTCCCAAAAAAAATGTGGCTCAAACACACCCTATACTGAAAAATCAGAGGGTGTTTGATATAAATTAAAATTAGATTTTAAGTGAATTGTGATAGAAGTTTTTGAAATGTGTTGTTGAAAATATGTGGGACCCATGAAAGATGTGGTTGATATTAATTATTTGACTTTGACTTAGATTAAAATCCTGCCCAAACAGCCCTTCAGTTGAAATTTGGAAATCATAATTATGTTTTCCTATAAAAAAAAAATTGTTAGATAAGAAGTAAATAAAATAATCATAATTTGATAATTGAATGTCGATTATTTGGAAGAGATAATAAAAATAATCACATGGGATTAAGTAACTAGATTGAATAAAAAAAAAAAGGAAGAGGCGTCAGTTACATGCACCCACGTGAAACGGCCCCCTTATTGCTCCCCCAATCAAAATACACTGTTAAAATAACTACACCGTATTTATCGATAAGATTTTAAAATTTTATTTTTCTTCGGTTATTTAATATAAATTGATGACTCATATGATATCAAAATTGATAAAAATTATGAATTTAAGTTATACCAATAATGGATGTAATTAGCAATATCAAACTCGATAAGAATTCACTCTACATAGCCTATGTTGGCTCACGTTTATAAATTATATTTTTTATTCACATATTTTTTAGAGACTGACGAGTGCAACTCACTTATTTATCACTCATTTGTATCGATTTATAATTAAGATCATTTATAAATCCTTCGCGAACATAGGTTAATAACACATTACAACATTTCCATACAATTACAAACTCGTTTCAAAACTTAGAGCCTGTTTGGTTTGGATTTTACAATTCTACAGTAAATCAATTCTCATTTTTCAACCACACATTTTTTAATAAAATAATATTTTACATCACATCAATACTTTTTTCTTCTTTTTCAACCACACATTTCCCATCATATCACTATTCAAAATCAATTCTTCCTCCAAATAGATAAAAGACATTAGGCAATAAGTAATGTTGTGCTGTAGAGAGAACATATTGAAAATCAATCTTAGAGCCTGTTTGGTTTGGATTTTACAATTCTACAGTAAATCAATTCTCATTTTTCAACCACACATTTTTTAATAAAATAATATTTTACATCACATCAATACTTTTTTCTTCTTTTTCTACCACACATTTCCCATCATATCACTATTCAAAATCAATTCTTCCTCCAAAAAATTTAAACCAAACAAGCTCTTATTTTGGTTAAAACTTATATTAGAAGAATGTTATGACACGTTTGAATCTTGATCGTGCTTAATAGTCAAACTTGCTTTAAATGTAAAAGAAGTAAAAGATCAACAGCAAATGTTAATCAAATCTACTCGCTAATTAGATAAGATATGGTAATCTCCATAGTGGTCGGTCCATAAAGAGGAGAGCTGCATCCCGAATGTTCAATCCAAGTGTGTATAAGTTGTAATCGCATTCGAATTTATCAGGTTGACGAACTAGTAAGAAAGGCCGCCACTCTTCAAAATTAATCGTGCGAAACTCGACCACTTGAATCATAAGACAAAAAATAAATAAAATCCCCGTAGTGGTCTCTTATATCATTTTATTGGTCAAATTTATTAAGAGGGTGTGTGGTAGAGATTAAAATCAGATTAAAATTGAAAATATAGCCGTTATTGCTAACTTTTATTAGACGGGTGGGACCCAATAACGGTCATATTTTCAATTTTAATTGAATTTTAAGTCGTACCAAACGGGACCTTAATGTTAGGCACCTTCAAGTTTATTTCTCTCCTCTCTGATTGGTAGGGTAGTTGCTTTCGCTTTTGCAAGTTGCAACCATTGATAAAGATGTTTGGTGTGATCAATAAAACTTGATTGCATCATTCATGTCTTTAACGATTAAATAATACTGGCGGGGACAGAAAATTAAAGATGATTTATACTAAATTGATCTTGACTTGGAGCATTAAATCCAAAAGAAATGCACATAGAGAAACCACCATCAGAATTCACCACAATTGTAATTTTCAGACCATAAAATGCTAGATTAAGCCCCTTTTTAACAATGCTTTTTTGAGATTATAAGCTGGTCGAAATTAACTTTTAACTGTACATTTAATTATATTCACAACTTTTATCCACTTTTTAACGCACACACTACATGGGACCAACCACCTTACTAAACTGCTGCTCTCTCAGGTATCAAGGCAACTCGATAACAAAATGTAAAGAAGGTGAAAATTAGTAAAAAATTAATTGATTTTATCAGTCTAAAATGTTAAGAAGGGCGTCACATGTATTCACTCAAATTGCGTCATAAACACGATCTAATCTAAAACCCTAAGTTGTATTCGTTTAACTTGCTTCTTAATCACAGGTCCTTAAAGGCTAACTAGCAGAAAAAATGGGGAAAAATTAGTAAAGAAGAAGAAGGAACCTGGTCAATTGATGTAAAATTATCAGGGATGTATCCATACTTTTTCTTTTTGTCTATCCCGCTGCCAGAAGCCGTGCCGTTTGTACCCTTATTAGAAATAGCAGCAGAAGTAGAAGAAGAGGGACTTGGATTTTTGTTCAAATAATTGAAACCGGAGGATGGAAATGACGGTGGGACAGAATTATTTGTAATTAAACCTCTTCTTGCTGAATTAGTGCCCTTGTTCTTGCGAAATCCAAACATATTGCCCATATCTCATCTGCTCCACTTCCTCATCTACATATATTGATTGAGAAATATATAAAACCAACGACTTAAAGCAATGTGCAGTTTTATGCGCCTTTTATACATGGAATCGAAGATAGAATAAAAAACAGGCTCTTACTTGTAGAATTGCGTTTAGAATATATTCTTTCTGCTGCCAAGTTCTGAGCTTGAAGGACAATTCACGCGATGGAGTGTCCGTAGGAGCTGACCTTTAGGTCTTCGTAAATTCCACGAACCAGACTAGTGAAGTGTTATTGAAGTCTCTAAAAGAATGTTCAGTTAAAAAATTGGAAAAGTTTCGAGTTTATAGATTATTGAACAATACCTGATTGAAAAGTAGAGGGAAAGAATACATTTTTACGGTTTGTTCGGTAGAAATTAAAATCGAATTAAAATTGAAAAATTAGATGTTATTGTTGACTTTTCTTAGACGAGTGAGACCCAATAACGATTATATTTTCAATTTTAATTAGATTTTAAACTGTACCGAACATGGCCTAAAATGGAGTCCAAATAAGATAGTTGGAGAAAGTTGACGAGAATTTATAGACGGTTAATTTTATAACAATCATGCTACTTGTATATTCGGATTGACATTCCCTTACATGGGAGGTTCGCGATTTTATTTTTTTTTGCACGCCCCCCATGTAAGGGGCGTGTCATCCAGAATGTCAATTTCGGATGTACAAGTAGCATAATTAATTTTATAAATAGATAGAAATTTGCTATTAAAATAAAGGTTAATCATTTATAAATGATTTATAAATTAAGCTCCCATTTGGCCCCCTTTGAATTCCATTAAAATCCACTATTTGCTAATATTTTTTGACCACATGCGAGTCCCATGTGTCCATTCCAACTGAAATTGAGGGTGACGTGTGAAATTGGTGATCAATAATAATCAACGGAGATTTTTATACTAAAGGATTAAAAGATCATAATACCCCCACAACCATTAGGTGCCAAAACATGGGCTATGCATTGGGGATGATTTTGTAATTTGACAGGAATATCCCTACAGTGTCCAATGATCCTTTGGATATCCTCAGCCTAGTGATTAGGTATGGTGCAGATATGGGCCCCACTTTTGTCAAATATGTTATGTCGAAAACTGGTTAAAATTAAATTAAATAGAAATAAAGGGAGCCAAATGGCTAAATAGATTGAGGCTTATTTAGGATGAGAAATTATAAGTTAATATATGCATTTAGACTTAGTTATTAATTATAACAAGGTCAGATTTGTCGCTTCAAAGTTATTGTCTCTTCGACTGTTCAACCAATGCATTTTTTACACTTCAGCATGTCATCTCTTCATGGCAAAGGCAAGAAGTCAAGGTGTCAAAAATTGGATTGACATCTTTTCATCAACCATGCTACTCGTACCGAAGTGGATGACAATTTTTTTGACCGATAGCCACGTGGCGGCCCCCTAATTTTTTTGACCGATAGCCACGTGGCGCCGTCCCAATAGGGGGCCGCCACGTGGCTATCGGTAAAAAAAGTTGTCATCCAATTCAGTACAAATAGATTAATTCTCTTTTCATTCTCTATGAAGAGGTGATGAGTCGAAGTATTAAAAATGTACCGCTGGGATAGCAACTTGGTGTCTAAAATTGGGTTGACATTTTTGCTTTCTCTATGAAGAGGTGATGAGTCCAAGTATTAAAAATGTTCCGTTGGAATAGCAACTTCAAGATAGTAGCTTTGGACTTGTAACTAACTTTTTTATGCCTACCTAATCGATTATGCACTGATGGACAAGTCACAACCCATGTGCTAGAGACCTAAGACACTACATAACTGAAAGTTGGGATGAGGCTGTGAAAAGGAAGAGGTAAGGGACCAATTTCCAACAGCATTAAAAGGTTGAAGACCAACAAAGAAATTCACATTTTACAATTTAATAACAAGTCAAGAAATTTCCTTCCTCTTAACCAGTAAATCTCTTCATGCATTCTTAGAGATACTCGTAACGATCAACTTTTTTATTATTTCTCGAGAGCTCCGTTATAACCAGATTGTTTGGGGAGACGAAGTCTCCGTTTTTACATATATTGTACTACATTTAGGTGCAAGAAGACCTTGCAAAACCCAATCTCTTATTAGCAAGGTCAAATTCCCAAATATGATTTTGTTGCATAATGTTGCCAATAATAGAGGTTCCAGGCCAACTTGCAGACACAAACCCTAGACATTTCACTCCCTCAGCAGCATCAAGTACATAGCTTTTAGCAGGTGCTTCAAATGTTGCTCCATCTGCAAAATGAAACTCTAGTTTTGGCACCATAGACTCATTAAATCCTGTTGAATTAAAACAGTAATCCATAGGTTCAATGTCCAGTTTTGATTTTGAGAAATTTGACAGATAATGCTCCAGGGCAGCCATTACAGGTTGATATGCGGGTTGAGTCAAGAATGTTAGGCTTGTCCCAGAGTCGAGGATTACTCCACCTTGGCCGTTCACGTTCCATACTTGAGAAGGGATTTGCAACATTGTACCTGTCGGAGATTAAACTCAATTAAGTAAATGCATCAAAGATCAAACTGCTTGAGCTTTTAGATGATATAATGTAATGTGATATTATAGCCGTTAAAGTTCTCTGTTTAAGACTCGCTTTCACCCATTCAGGGATAGAGGGAGGGGACTCGTAGAAGACTAAATTTAAGTGAGGTTAAAAGCGCTTTTAGACCAGTTATAGCCAAGTTTCATCTTAATCATCAAACTGTTTAAACTTATAGACGAGATAGTAAAATAACATTACCACCAATGGAGATGCCCCTGATGTTGACAGCGTAGAATGAATTGATCTTCCCCAGGACAAGCTCTGTATATTGCATTTTATCTGGTGGAGTCACTGCAGCTTGTTTGTCATTGCCAAAGACGAGATAACTCGATACATTTTGTTGGCTTAAGTGATCAACCAGACAGTAAGAGAATTTGCCCCCAAATTTCTCAACTGCTTTGTGTGTAAAGGAGTAATTGCTGTAACCAAGTCCTATAACACCATCAGATGTCTCGAAAGTGCCATGGGACGACTTGGTGCATCCAACCAGAACATTGTTTAGTCTTGCCGTTCTTCCATTAGTGAGTCGAATCGTTACTGTTTCATTAGCAAATAGTCCGAGTGCTTCTGATCCATCTGAGTACCTAATATAACCGTAACCAGAACATAACGATTAGTTTCAATCGCGTTAATGCTATCTAGTATTAGACTAGAATGGACAATATAAGTACATGTAATCGTAGGCACAAGGAGACAATGGAGAAGGGCAGTGAGCAAGAGAGAAGAGATTTGCAAGTTCAATCTTGCACATTCTTGAGGAACAAGGAATAGTCCTGAAAGAACTTGACCGATCAGGACGAAAATTCCTTCGACCTGACGAGGTCTGGTTACACATGGCACCTTGACATTTATACCGACACTTCATCCAAGTCAGGTCATTTCCAGTGTCAGCAATCAGCACGAATCTCTGAGCCGGCGTTCCAACCTTAAACGTCACAAAGTATTCTCCGATCCCATAATCTGCACCTGAACGCAATGGCAATTTCCCCGATGCATTCTGATCGTTAGTCACTCCGTTTTTCGCTCGAACTTGCCTTCTGATAACAGCACTGCCGTGCTTTACTCCCTGCCTTTGTGAAATTGCAAGTTGTCGGGTGACATCCCGACGAAGCAGCAATTTAAGGTGCTCCAGTTGAGTCAGATGCTGCATCACATTGTTCTGATTCCTTTGCAGGGAATGCCGGTGAATCAATTCAAATTTGGTTCCAGATGAGTGTTCATGGCCCTGTGAAATGGCCACATAAAGCAAGAAAATTAATAGAATAAGATTTCCTTTCCAGGTGTAAGTTACCATATTTTTGTGCATGTAACTGCGTAAATTCTTGACCAGGAACATGAGCAAGATTTAATAACAAGATAAGAATATATAGTGATAGTAAGATGTGGCCATGTGGGTGTAATGGCCACGAGGTCGAAGAAACACGAACACTGTTTATTCATAAATAGGTAGCGGCGAGAATTGGGTTAGTTCATGAGGGAGAATCGAGTTATTTCACACTTTCATCAACGGGTCTCTCTGAGTGTATTTTGACACATACGAAGTAATGAGGTCGGAATTATTGGATATTTAGTATTTCAATATAATGTTAAACTGTCTCATTTAAAAGTTTAATTTTTTTTAAAAAATTCGATCTTTTATATCAAAGAAAACAACAGTGCTACATGGTTTCTTCAATACAATATTATGGATGATTGACTTGTCACACAATATGTTGTTGACTATTGCCATTTTGTTAGCCATTCTTGTAAGTATTCAATTTTTTCCTCTTTCTATCTTCACTGGATAATTCGAGCACGAATTTTAACCGTGTCAGTAACTAAATTGAACTATTGTCAACTATGGGCATGAGCATGTCGTTGAGTTTACGTCTTTACTAATATATATTTAACATTGCATGCAATTTGGTATGGCTTTATCATATATGCATGTGTAATATTACCTATTGTTCGTTTGACATAGAGACGCGTAAACGCAAGTAACATTGAAATATTGGCGTATCAATGATCTTGTAGAAATAGGGAACCAAGGTACAAAAATGTCATAATTTCTTATAGGGGTGGACATGTTACTTGTAAATTTCTTATAG
>CAIGRS010030398.1:0-13234 GCA_903798395.1 Fraxinus floribunda
CAGGTGGGGCCTGCCAGCTGTGAGCTCCTGTGAAACCCCCCACCTGTACGTGGGGGTTTTTCCTAACAAATTTCCAACCTTCACTAGAGCAAAGCCTTAACAGAGAGGTGAAATCTTTTGATCACTTTAATAAGAGGGGAAAAAATAAAAAAACAAAAATTTCCAACCCTCATTAATTTGAGAAAAACACAGAAAAGATACCCTTTTTATTTATTTATTTATTTATTTTGCCTGAAAGGGCCTCAAATCAGGTTCCGGAGCTTTTCAAGAAAGGGTCCCAGTCTTCAATATCATGATTGGATCATTCGGACATGATCATAAGTGAATAGAAAATCGAAAATGTATATAGTTGTTCTAGCTGATATACTTGGAATAATCCTACCACTTCTACTAGGGGTAGCTACCCTCAATAATTTGAGAAAAATACAAAGAAAAGTTATTTATTCTTTTTTTTTTTTTAAATTTCTGAAAGGGCCTCAAACGAAAACATATCTTTAATACTTGGCGGTCCATAGCTACAAAAGCAAAAAAATCGGGGCAGATTTACTAAATAGTAAAATTTCAAGGGGCAAAATGCTAAAATCTCAATAGAACAGAAACCAGAGGTTGGAAGAAAAACAACTTTATCCACATATCACTTCAGTTCTCTCACTCTCCTCCTCTAACCCCATTTTCCCCTGTTTTCTTGAAGCATTTTCTGCAAAAATTAAGAAAAAACTGAATTTTGTCAAACATGGCAATGGTTTTTGCTACAGTAGGGCCAATGGCAGTTGGGGTGTCCTCAAAATCCCAATTTTCAAACAGATTTTCAATTAATAGTTCAAGAATGAATTCAGACTTAGGGTTCATTACATCCCAGTTGAGTGGCATCAAAATTTCAACAACCCAGTTTCAAACATTTGCTCCCAGCCCAATCTCTGCTCCTTTCAGGCCTTCTCTCCAACCTGTTGCTCGTAATTTCCTTTCCCTCCATCTCTGTGTGTGTGATGTTACAGATTTTATAAGTTGTTACTTCTTATATTGTTTTGGGCCTTTGGGTTTTTTTTTCCTACTAAATTATCTCTTCAAAAATATCAACTGCGTAGAGTTTTTCTCTTTTTGCTTTTAAGAATAACATAATTTATAGCTGAAGGGAGGATAGAAAGTTTGCAGGTGCATTGAGATAGTGTTCTTTTGATTTTAAATCTTGACTTTTTGATCCCTTTTACTGGATTTTATACCTGTTTAGGTACAATGTTCCACATCTTCATTTTCATTGTAATTAAATCATAAATCAAAATATTGGAATAAAAAAGCAGATGCGGGTTAAAACGTTAATCTTTTGCTTTACTTCATAAATGGCTGGTTTCTTGCTTGCAGACACAGTAATTTCAAATAGAAAAATTGATAATCATTGATGACGAAAAAGGATTCATGTCCAGACCCCAAATTTGTTAGGAACAAGGCTTAGTATGTCTTTGTTGACGATGATAATCATTGATGCAATCTTTTCTGCTGTAGTTCTCTTCTGGTTTCTGCTATAATTCTCTGTCTTGTCTTGTGCATAAAGTGGAATAGAATCCTTTTCTTGCTGCAATTTGAAGAATCTTAAGCAATCGAAGTTATTGTTTGACTTGGTATTTATTTGAATTTGGTTATCATAATAATGAACCTATACAAATTTAAAGATCCCTTTCTCGATGATTTCACATTCCCTTTGTCCAGCACTTTGTTCTATTTTGACGAGACAGAAATGTGAAGGGTAACATTCCTGAATTGTTGAGCATTAACTGATAGTCTTCCCTCAGTCAATGTCCTAGCCACTGCCATGGAAAGTAAAAAAAGAAACAAACGGATCAATAAAACTTAAAGAGGATTGAATTTGAAAGGATTGAAATATACTACTTTCAGAGTTTCCTTGTTCCCATGATTTCAGTTAATAATAATTTTTTTTTCTTAAGCTCCTGTATCTGTATATTATGGGCGTTGTTTCTGTGTTTCCTGATTTCCTACAGAAAGGTATTGAACTGTTGGAGTCGATTTTACTTTCAGGTAGAATATGTCCCTTCACGGGCAAGAAATCAAACAAGGCTAACAAAGTTTCCCATTCAAACCACAAGACGAAGAGGCTGCAGTTTGTGAATCTGCAGTATAAGAGAATTTGGTGGGAAGCCGGGAAGCGCTATGTCAAATTGCGGTTGTCAACCAAAGCTCTCAAGACCATAGAGAAGAATGGACTTGATGCAGTGGCAAAGAAGGCTGGAATTGATCTTAGTAAAAAGTAAATTCAATAGCAATTCAGTACTGCCGAATATTCTTTTTAATCTGAAAAATTGATGATTAATGTTTTTCGCAAGGTTTTTGTCTTTCATATTTTGTACCTTCTTTTACTTTTAATGTTCATTATCTATCTCTTTGCAAAGTGCCCAAAGTTCGTCATATTTTGTTAAAATCCTTGATTTTTGAATGCATATAAAGAAGTGAATCTGAATGGAAATTTACTCCATTATTCAGTCATTTCGTCAAATATTAACTTCATAAACTAGAAGAATCAACAAATGCAGTTACATCAAGGATTTCCATCGACAAAAACACATCTAATAAACCTGGATTTGCTTGAATGCAAGTACATCCTAAACTTTGAATAGCATCATCTAAAAGGTTCGACCGGGTTAGATTCTTGGAGAAGGGCTGCAGCCTCAAAACACTCAGCGGCTTCCATTGCTGAACTACCCTCACTCCTGTAGAGTAGCCCAAGATTGTACCATGCAGAAGGATTAGTTCTTTCGAGCCGCAATGCATCTGTCAGAAAGCTTTTTGCAACTGCCAGTGATTGGTCACTTAATTGCCTAAGAACAACAGCTGTAGATATCAAACTCGGAACATGGTTCGGTTCAATATCTAGGGCCTTCCCGAAAGACACGAGAGCCTCCTTGTGGAGACCTTTTGCTTCGTAAAGTAAACCTGTAAAACGAGAAAAGAAATCGTTCACATTCTTCCTTGAATCAACAATTTCCAGTATTTCATAAAGAAGGCCTCTAGTTGAATAGCAAGGAAAACGTGTCATGGATTTAGGCCCGGTTTGAGCCAAATTATTATCTCATTAAAATGAAAAATATGACCGTTATCCATCACATAATAAATAAGAAAAAATGAAAAACAAATGCAGAGCTTTACAATGATTCACCCTCAAAATGAGAGTAAGTTTACTCGCATTTTAGGGAGAAATTTACATTGGAGATCTCACAACTTTCAATTTGTGTATCTTTCAGAAAGATCCCACGAGTTTCTCTATACATTCTTAAGAATTTAGGGCGATCTAGTAAAAAATATAAGCACCCTATATACCCCTATAATAGTCACTATATGAACATGTCAAATATCGATGAGATAAATGAACAATATAATTAGACACCACAAAGTCCTACAAGATGAAAAT
Source organism: Fraxinus floribunda (assembly GCA_903798395.1). Classification (NCBI taxonomy): domain Eukaryota; kingdom Viridiplantae; phylum Streptophyta; class Magnoliopsida; order Lamiales; family Oleaceae; genus Fraxinus; species Fraxinus floribunda. The sequence continues at coordinate 3,419 of CAIGRS010030398.1, forward strand.
GCGAGTACAAAGCAAAAAATGAGATTCTACACATGATGAACTGACATCTCAAAAGTTCACTAGGTTTTGCCTTTAGTGTTCTCCGGGAGTTTCTCTAAGAACATAGTAAAAGAGGAAACAATTATTCTTGTTCATAATTTTAGACCATTCCCAACTTTTTGGACGAACTATTTGAATAGGTTCATTTAGTGTCCTCTAACAAGAATTTTTGTTACTATTGATCTCGACATTTTATGTTTCAATTTAGTTAGTGCCAATTCAAAAGAAGAAACGAGAAAGAGAAAAATGAAATTCATCAGCCATGTCCATAATTGGTTCTATGCGTTGTTTTTTCATTTCCATACTCGTTCTCAAGAAAGGACCAAATTCTACCCAAAGATAAATCAATAACATGGCAATGAACTCCAGGAAACAGACTGCAAATTGATTATCCCATGCAGAAGCAGTCCACGAGGACAGTCATGGATCACAGTTGTCAATCACACAAACACGACAGTTGTTCAATTTATTTTTATTTTTATTTTTTTAAAGGATCATAAAAGACTAAAATGAAAAATAAAAAGTAAAATAAAATACCTGTGGAATGCCATCTAGAAGCAGAATTTGAACTGATGGCCTCAGATTTTGAAAGACAAATTTCAGCATCCCGCCATTGACACAAGCTTGTATAAACATTTGCTAGATCATGCCATGTTTCCATTTCTAAACTCCTGTTACTGTTCCTCCTGTTCTGTGGATTGAAAAAGGTTCAGAGTAATGAAAATGAACATGAAAATAGAAACACAGCCTAACAACATCCAAGTTTGCTCTTCAGCACATCATTGTAGTATTTACTTTTCCTGCTCATAAAGTATTAAGGTAGAACCAGTTTCCTTGAATTTCCAGTTTGACATCACTTAAGGGAATGCTTAGAGAGAGAGAGAGAGAGAGAGAGAGAGCATGTTGGGCAAATGTGTTTGGATATGTTATTTTTTGCTTACTTTTAAGTAAAAAAGAATTACTTATTTGGAAAGTAACTCCCTCTTCATTGTAAATTAAATTAATTCCAACTTTAACCAATGAAAAATATTTATTTACTTAAGTTAAAGTTTCAAGCTTATCCAGACATGCTCGTAATGTGACACCACCATACCTTTAAAAGCTTTTTCTGGATTCCAAAACCTTTTCTCTGGACTTGAAGGACAGCAAGAAGTTTAGTATATGTCTCAATTGCATCCCTTAAATTTCCCCGTGCAATCTGCAGTTTGGCCTTAGTCCGTAGCAATTCTCCTTGATCCCACTTTCCTGTCTCATCCAGAGCAGCATCAATTATGTTCTCGGCATCTACATACCTTTTCTGAGCTGACAAAATACGAGCAAGAAGAATCCATCCCTTTATGCTAGACCCAGCCTCCAGTTTCAAGAGCTGTTTTGCATAATGAAGGGCAACATCCAACTTTCTCTGTTCGGCATTTTCTAGACTTAGGTGATACAAAACACAAACATTTTTCTCCGTCGTCATTCTTTGTGCAGTGTCAAGGGCCTCAAGCGCTTTAGATTGTTTCAATGTCCTCTGAGAATCAGAACCGACACCTCTAGATTGAACTGAAAGAGAGATGCCTAGTAAACAATTTGCAACACTAGCCATCTCGTCACATTTCCCATCGAAGTCAGAAAAGAGTTTGTAAACATATCCCATTCCTTCTTCAAGGCTGTTAGGAATCTCTGTGCAAATCTTTGAAGCCAATAATAATTCAGTAGTAGATTTATGGTTCTCTCTATTATTCAATAGGTTCCTCAACAAATTTAAAGCAATCACATTGTCACCTTCCGCATGGTAAGACAGAGCTAAAGAATTGTATTTTTCTTTTTCTTCGATGATTCCCGGAGGCAACTCTTCAACCTGATAGGCAAGGGACTGAAATTCGCCTGCTATAGATAATGCAAAAAAGAGGTGATTCAAGATTGATGGATCCCATTCAATCCTTTTGAGGCTAAATTTTCGGAGAATTAGTAGTAGTAGGAGAACAGCCTCTTCTATGTTGTTTCTAGGTATGAAGGCACCCTCCATCTGTACACGAAGATTTGGAGGGGTTGCATCATTACCACTATAAAGGAGGAATATAGCAAATTCCTTTTCAACTTTTGTTCTGGTTTCTATATCAAGATTCCATTGATAAAGTAAGGCCCGCCTATAGGCTAAAATTGCTTCTTGAGGAGTAAAAGCAAGCTTCCATAGCTCTGGAAGTAACTCGACAGCTTTGTTTAAGGTCTCAAGCAATTTACAATCAAAAGCAAAATTCTCAGGCAAGCCGTCGGGGATTGCAGATTCAACAGTGTCCAATATCACCTTGCATGATTGAGCCGCTTCTGCTAATCCCAGGGAGGAAAGCTTAGCATTTCAATCAAAAGATTTAAACCACATATATTTGAAAAAATATGCACATACATAGAATGGGGAGGGAGAAAGAGAAAAAAATCTGCATTTACCACTATATAGCGAGAAAGGATATGTACCTGTAAACCTTCCAAGAGCCTGCAGTGATTTTGCTTTTAGAAAAATTGCTTCAAAGAGCAAACTTACTGCATGGATAGACATAGCTGGGGTAGCGTCACTTTGAGAATGACGTCTAGGGAGCTCGCATCTTCTAGCTATGGTGATTTTCATCTTAGGAATCACTGCTGCAATATCAATTCCTTCAAAAACACTAAGGGCACCCTCTATGTTCCCTTTTTGATACTCAAGTCGCCCCAATAAAGCTCTAGCTTCCTATCAATTATACAGGTTAAGTTGTGAACTTGAGCAATGCAATAATTCTTATTGGGGTCTTTTTATATGATTAAAATTATTCAGAAGTACAGTTTGAAAAATCTTGTAACTTCAGCAAATATATTACTACTGCATAAAAGGAAGGCACTAATAAAATCTGGTATTAAACATTGTACTACATTCATAAGAAACCAGGAACACTTCTCCAAAATTTAGAATTTAGTAGACCTTGGTTATAAGTTATAGGAGAATAACAGTCACATTTCAAAATTCCAGCAGCTAACTTTATACTAGTTACTTAATACTCACGGCAATTATGAAAAGAGCCCCACAAAGAATGATTAATCATTAATTAATACTTTAGGTTTGAATTAGTTTTGCAGGAGCATTCTTCCAATTCAAGATTTTTCGTGTAAAAGAAAGTTTAAAGTAAAAAATATTTATGAAGACAGGATCTATCTAGAGTAATCAATCCTAGGAAAAGTAATGTGAATAGTCAAAACTTAAAAACAAATACAGAAATTTCAATTCACAGTATGGGAGAAGCAAATTGCAGAAAGAAAAAGATAAGCCAACTAGATTAGCATCTATAATGTGTTTTGTAGGGAGGGTTGGACAAGTGTTGGACAGTATTAAGAAAGAAAATGAAAATAAAATCATGTTCGTTACATTGTCATGTCCTTTCTAGTACATGTGCATTCAGAGTTATATGTTGACCTGGGTTGGACCTTCTAATGTCCAACTGGTCTTTCTAGTTGAAAACTTTTCAATTAGAAACCTATTGATCCTTTCTCAAAGCAATAGTTTCGCAAAAGAAGAAAGAAAAACTAATTATATAATGATCGTCACAAAATACAAGGCAATTTTGATGCAGTGAAGCTTGAAATTACCAACCTCATAATTCAAAAATCCACTCTCACGAAGAGATGATTCGGCCTCTTCTATATTGCTGGTGTCCAACTTAGGGTCAGCCTCGCCTGGCCGAGAAGAATACCCACTTGCTGAATAATCCCGAGTCGCCAGGGACTCCGATGAAGGAATTATTTCGTCTACTGTTAAGTGCTCTCCGGAGCAAATGCATTTCATCATCTTCCTCAATTTTAAGCTGAAACTAATTTTCAGTTTGTATATCCAATACTTAAAGCTCATCCCGTCTCATTACAGTTGCGATGTTTCTGATCACCAACTAATTAAAGGAGAATAATAAAGTCGAAACCCTTTAACAGATATGCACCAACTAATCATATTTTTATACATGAAAGGAGAAAGGGAAGAAGACAGAAGAAAGAAGCAAATGAACACAGATTGACATCTACAGTTTTCCATTTAGGATTCATAAATGATTTCAACCACTAATTACAGCCTTCATCTTGAATTCAAGTTTCCAATTCTTCTCCATTAAATAAAAACGCATCAACAGAAAATATCCACAAATTATGCAATTATAAATACTAAAAGTCTGGAAGAAACTATTAAGCAAATTCTTAAAGTTCTAAAAACTCCTTAAAACTTCAACATTTACATATTACCTTTTAATTAGAAAGAACCCCCCAAAAAATGCAAAGCCCAGTTCAGAAAATGGCCAACATTATCCACAGATAGAGTAGAACATAAAAAAAAAAAAAAAGGATGGATCAAAGTTCTTCAAAGTGCGCTTTAGAAAGTAAATGTGACTCAACAGTTCATCAGTATTCACCAAACATCCATGTAGATTTAGCACCAGAGACTCAAAATAAGTCAAAGAACGCGCAACTTTTGACAGAAAAAAAGGCTGAAGATAAAAAGATCCCTATCATATCAGAGTGAAAACAACCAACAGTTAAAAAGAAAAAGTAAAAAAAACAATCATTGAAAAAAATACCTTTGGCCCGGTAAAAAAGCATTAAATGAGCCCACAACACATCATAATCACCACTACCCATTTTTATCTTGAGCAAAATATTTCTTGATTTTATGGTTATCAACCAAGAATCCAAGGTTTCTTCTTCATTATTACTTTTTTTTTTTTTTTTTTTTTTNTTTTTTTTGTGTGTGTGTGTGGAATAAAACTATTGATTGGGTTTTATTTTCTCTGGCTTCGAGTGATTCTGCGGTGGGAACTGTTGAAATGAAGGTTCAAAGTCAGAAAAAATGTTTGTTGCTTGGTGGGTTTGCATTAAATATGATATTTAATATCAACATGAATCTTCCATTTCAGGACAGAAGTGTGAACGTGGATCAATATTTCTTTCATGTTTTTCTTTTTTATATAAATTAATGTTAATAATTATTAATTATTTTTGATGTGTGCAATAAAAGACAAAAAAGCAGTATCAAGAGGGTCCCACTGTTGAATTTGTTGTCACATCCACACAAATTTTCAGTCAATTTTGAGCCACGTTCTGGGGAACTGTTTCTACAAGGATGACTTCTCCCTAATTTGGTAGGAGGAATAGTTAAAGAGTAGTCAAACTTAAAAAGGTTATAAAGTATTGAAGTTTTAAACAAATAACCTTTTATTATTGATAAAAGTTTGAAAGTAAAAATTAGTTATTTATAACACAAAGTAAAATTTACTCGTTAGTGTAATTTTTAGTTTGATGAAGAGTACAGTGAACACGATGATGAGTAAATCAGACTTTTCATATGATCTAAACTATTAGGGGTTGTTCTCTTTGTATTTTAGTTTTACGTTTTGAGTTTTGAAATAATTTTGAGTTTTATGTTTTGAGTGTCTATTTTGAAATTGTTAAAAGTATGTTCTTTTTGTCATTGAGAAATTATTTTCAAAATCCCAAAATTAAAAATTTTGGCCAAATTATAACTGAATCGCTTTGAATTTTCTTTGTAAATTTTAAACTTGTTTTGAAAAACACGTTTTCAAAAATAGAAAAGAGAACGCGTTTTTTACTGTTTTGACAAATCAAAAACAGAAAACGACAAAGAGAACAAACCCTTAATGTTTGCGATGAATTCACTATAAATTTTGAGAAAAAAGGTTGTATTTTCCCAAGTCATATTTTATAGTCCAACCTTTTAAGTCTTACTCTAGATGAAGTTTTATAAAAAAAAGTAACAATTTTTAATGCAATGTTAAGGGAAAAAAAGGCAAATTATTGAAGGCAAAAAGTAAGTATTTTCAAGAATTCTAACAATACCCTCTTCTAGCCATAGAAATTGGATTCATTCTTGCTTTCAACTAGCCAAAACAGCACTTCAAAATTTCCCAATGCAAAATATAATGATCTTCAGAAAAATGTAATTTCTTTTTCTTTTTTTCAACTCCTACAAATTTCATATAATTTATTTACATAAGAGAGCCAAACAGGATATGGTACTGTCAGCCAGGGAACTTTTTGCCACTCATCTGGGAAGCCTTAGCAAGGGTATCACAAATCTCCCTTTTTCTTTAGTTATTGTTGCTTTGGTTGTCTTCATTGATGTTTGGTGAATTCTTCCAGTCCCTGTAGGGCATCTTTGATGAAAAACTTCAATTTCCATAAAGTTGACTCACTCTGCATCAATCACATAAACAAATCAATTACTTGTATTATCTCCGTAACAATAAATGCTTGTTCGGTAAGCAATACCAACACTATAATACACAAGATTTTAGCTTCTTTTACAGAAGACATTTTGTAAAGGCGAGATGTTAATGGATTTTTATAACCTGAACGTCCATGTTAATTTCCACGTCTTCCCTGGCTGCTTGAAAGTCGGGGTTACTCTGGGCAATGATTTCTACTGCCTTGTCGATATCCTTGGGAGATAACTTGGCAATAGCACTGCTAAGTCTTCTCTTCTCTTCAGTCGACATTCTTCTGAAAAACAGACTTCGAAACTAAGCACCAGGATATGCATCTAAAGTAGGAGATCAAACAAAATTGCATTCCTAATTGTTCTCACAAACGAAATAAAAGCCATGTGATTCAATTAATTAATTCATCTGCAGCAGTGATGGAAGGGTTGATGAACAATAGAATTTTGAATGGGAAACACTGCATTTAATCATGTACCATAATCATAACCAACTACATGGAAGTTTGGTAGGGCACTTAAATGAGTATCACATTGTTTTTAATGATAATGTTAGGTGAACATTTCATCCTTAAATTTTGCGATAGAGATTTCCTCAATGGAAAGAGATATTTAGTAGTGGATGCAGTAGACGAGTTTGGTGGAGATAGAAAGGAATCTAGTTTACTTTTTCACTTCTTGCAAGAAAGTTAGCACATTGTTAATTAGAAAATAACGAACGACATCACAGAGAATACGATCTCACACATTCACAACTGCTAGATATTTAGAGAGTTTTATTGGAAATAATGCTTGGTAGTTTGTTATTTGTTTGTTTGCAAGACTTAATATGATATAAGCTTAATTAAGTTAATGATATTTACGAATAACATATGCAAACAAGTTAGATAAGAAAATTAAGTTCATGACAGGATCTAGAATATCACAACTGAGACCTCAGCATTGTACACACACAAAAAAATAAATAAATAAAAATAAAAGAAAAGACCTCATCATGGTATACAAAATAAAAATAAATAAAACAATAACGTGCTAAATTAAAGAGAATGCGAAAAATACTGTTATTGCTCCAAAATTCCTTTAATATCACTTTCTCATTTCTCATCCTTCTATGTATTCTCTTACCACAAGGGAATCATCACTTTTTTTTTTTTTTTTCGATGTACTTGATAAGTGAACTCTTTCTTCCGTATTCTGAAATATTCTAAAAGGGCCTCACATAGTTGTTAGCATGCAAGCACGAGTTCTCAGCATAGAATAGTTTCACTCTCCCTCCCTCTTGGAGGGATCTCACAAGGAAGAAAACAAAAGTGGACTAGGTTCATATCAACTAGTCTACAATGCAGATCCAGGAAATATTAATTAAAAGAGAAAAATAAATCATGGGGGAAAAGGATGAGAGCTAGATGGCAGTGCGAGATAAGGAGAGATCACAGTACATTACAAAAATGCTATAGATTTTCTCAATTTGATGATCAAGACCTATCTCACTTTGTCTCTTCTAAACGCATTATAGTAATTCGATAGTCGACACGGGTAAGGGAACTTGTTCGATATTTTCACTGAGGTCCAATCTATTCAGATATATCAGATGACTTGAAATCATAATTATTAACAATGTATTAAGCCGTGATAAAAGAAGAAAGAAACAAATGATTGAGTAATAAATAATATAGATATATATTGTTAGAAAATGAGAAAAAAAAAACTCATAATATAAGTATCTTTGATTTGAGTTTAAAATAATAAAGAGATTACTTAAGAAATTTTGACTTTAATTATTGTGCTACTGCACTTAATGAAATTAATTTTTAACTTCAATATAGTATATATGTATTCTTATATTTCATTTTAAAAATATATCAGAGTTTCTTCTGAACTGGTAATGGCCACCACTTGACCCAGTGGTGCTCGATTGGCTCGATGTCCAGGTTGGTTTGATAACTATGCTTGAAACTGATTTTAAACAAATTATATTACTATTTTTATGGTGAAAAGCAGGGCAATTAAAATGTTAGATTATCCTGTGTCAAAATATCCTCAAATTCCCGCAGATGACATGTTTTGTGCATTATTGTATCACCCTCAGTTCCCAGAGAACTTGGGGGATTGCCTGGCCAGTGAGGTGCATCATAACTTAAATTGTGAATTAAATCCCCTTATAATTATTCATAGAAAACAAAATCACTACTTTGCCATCATTTAGCATGTAATAATATCCAAAGGAGGTATATACGACAGGTATAGCAAGGATGGTAAAACTAATTTAACGAAATAAGCACGCATGATAGAAGAATTCATCCAGTTTAGACCCAAAATATATTAACTTTTTCGCAGATGGAAATCAAATGAAGTACAGAATCGTTACGAAGTATAGGTAACAATTTAATCAAACAATGCAAACATCATTTCACAAAAAAATTAAGATCCAGAGCTAAGTAGAACTTATAGTGGATAAATGACAAACCTGCAGTTCTGAAGTACCATGTCTTTGAGTTCTTCCAGATGCATCTCAACCTTGTCCAGCTGTAAAAGATTGAAATAGTTTTCAGGCTTCCAATACTTTCTTCAATAGAGTGATATAACAATGGGAACCCCGGATATAAAAATTTAGTAATTCTAAAAGTTCTAGTTTTTTTCTGGGATATTATCTTCTTAGAAAGTGTTTTATTAGTAACTACCTCAATACTTAAATCTTTGGCCATTTTGGCATGAGCAGCATCTTGAGCAAGCTGCATCTCTGCTTCTTCCTCTTTCTGCCTTCTTTCCTACAAGTATATAATTTTAAAAATCAGCCAGTGATGTTGAAATAAATTATCGAAATTCTAATACATACCCTTGGCAAGGGATACCCAATATGCAATGAAGTTAATGGTTCAGTATCTAACTTCTTAAGGAAGGATACTAAAGATCAAAATACGTTCAAGATTTCAGCTTATCATTATGGGCTAATTCTTACCTCTTTAAAACTTATCCAATAAATAAGAAATACAAATAAGTACCTCTTCATCAACTTTTGGCAAGAGTTGCAGCCACTTTGTCTCAAACTTCTTCAACAAAGTTTTGGCCATCAAATGGACTTCGTGTCTTTCATTGTTATATTTCATTGCATTCTTAAATATCAACCTTACATCCGCACAGATCTCTCGAACATTCTTATATCCATTACCATCGTTGGCCTTCATTTTGCTTTTAATAGCACTGAAGTCCATGGGTTTCTCAATAACCTAGAATATATCAAAGACAACATATTACTAGAAGCAATGATTAGAAATAGTAAATAAGGGAAAAAAGGAAAGAAGCAGCTTAATAATGGAAATAAACTGTAACCAGTTCTTTTACATCTCCAAGATATAACCAACTCACTGAGGACTGCAACTTCTAATAAATCCTCCCAAGTTTACATGTGTAAATGAATTTTCTTTTTGTTAGTGGGGTTTGGGGGGAAGTATGGATGGACATATGAATAATACCATGTTTGGATTGCCAACATAGTCGATATGCATTAAGGAAACTGCCACAATGATAATGGTTTTACCTCATAGTAATCG
>CAIGRS010030399.1:0-10161 GCA_903798395.1 Fraxinus floribunda
TGAAAAAATATTTTTCGTTAAAACAACCAATTCTGTTAAATTTTCCGTTAAAACAAGAATTTCCGTTTCATAGGCACTTTATATATATAGAAGATATAAAACCACTCAATGGATTTCAAACTTTTTTCTTGTTTATCCAAAATAGATTAATAAAATAAATTTCAATTAAAATCAATAAGTTGAAAATTTACTTTTTGAAAAAGCACGCTTTCTTAAGCTCTAGAGAGGAGATGCTAATTATTATGTACAGCGCTTTCTTCTTCATGTGGCCAATCCTTTCTCAAGAGTCAAGAAGGTTGTTTGAGAGAGAAATTAGTTCATTTCACTTGATCTAATTCCCGAATTCTACTCGAGGTTGCGAGGTTGAGATACTAAGATGCTTTGGCACTCTTTGTCGTAATTCCCGAATTCTACTCGTGGTTGCGAGATTGAGATACTAAGATGCTTTGGCACTCTTTGTCGTAATTCCCGAATTCGAACATCCATATGAGCCCTGTTAGTTAGCAGGGAGAGAGATCTTTAGGGATGAAGTTTGGCAAATCAATAGTTAGCAATTAAATCAAACAAATGGGCACAAGCAAATGTGGAAAAAACAGATAGATAGGCCCTACCCACCAACACATGGGTAGATACGACAAATGAGGTGCGAAGAATGTGCATTTTGGCACTATTGATAGAGAGATTTAGATGTGTTAGACATTATTAAAAAAAAAAAATCAAAATCTTATGTAGCATACTATACAATTACGTCGACGTTAAATATTAAAAGTTGAAGTTGCATTTGAAAGGAAGAATTGTTCGATTTTAGTCTTGTGATTGAATCGATCGAGAGCTTAAGAGGTGGTGATTTATCTTGTGGTGGATGTCAGAATTTCACTTTGCTTATTTTCAACTTACGATCTTAACCTATACAAAGCTACATGGTATCACCTATATTTTTGATATGGAAGTTCAATCTATGATTATCCTTTATGAATGTTGATAAAGTTCTTTAATTTAACGGTACTTCGGAATGGAATAGTCTTTATAGATGAGGTCATTCCAAACACACTCAAATAGTTATAGTTACATTTTTTATATAAAAAAGTTCATTCTAATTATAATGGTGGGTTGGCATGGACCATAGTATATTCCATGGGGTTATGGGTCTCATGTCCTTCGAACAAGGTCCAGACTTAGTCGTGACTCGTGACTGTCTTTTTTATGTGATGAATCGCCCATTTTGATACCTTTACTCAACTCCCTACCTAGATTTGCAATGGGCTCTTTGCAAAGCAGGGCACAAGAGATTCTTTGATGTTAAATTTGAAATGTCTTGAATTTGTAACGGTCAACGAGTAATCAATATTTTATGAGAGAATTTTAAACAAAGATATATCTCATAAGTCGAATAGACTGATTGAAAGTTTAGTAAAGTAATTATTATTGATGAAAGGATGAACTTTTGCATGCTTTGCTAACTTTTGTACTTCTATTTTTGTCTCAATCAAGAAAGTGTCTTTTGATGTTCATTTTTGACTATTTGAAGATAAATTGTGACAATTGCCTTCTAGTCATCCTATCTCAACAATTCTAATAAGATATTATGTGTTCTTGACCAAGTACATTTTTATCAAGACTTTTTTGTTTTTTTAAATCGATTAAGCATATTTTTTATCCATGCATTCTAAAATTCACAATTTCTTATACATTTTGTATGACTACAATTTGTAAGCACTTAAAAATATAAAGTTTTGCCAAGCATGCACTAAGCTTAGAGTGATGTCAACATGTGTATCATGTTTCTTCTTTTTTACTTATTAATCATACATACTAAGCCACTGTTTGGTACACATTAAAATTTGTATTCTCATTCTTTTACTCATTTTCAACCACATATTTTTCAATAAAATAACATTTTCCATCACATCAAGACATTTTCTTTATTTTTCAACCACACATTCTCCATCAATCTACTATTTCAGAATACATTCTTCCAAAATAATGTGACTCAAACACTCCCTAAGTACGAAAACTCCATCGATTTTGTGGATTTATTTAGCTCCATGGATGTTATTTCATATTTCTATTTCACTTTTTCAACTTCTAGAGATCATTTTCTCATGGTAACTAGTAGGTTAGTGGGTTGAGTTAAATCATGTGACCGTTGATAATGTTAATTATGCAGTTAGATCTCGTTTGGAGATTTGTCAGAGGTTCTTGACCAAATAATCATATTGTTAAGATAGAATTTGTCGATTTAACAGTCTAAAAAAATATGACGTCTAGTTGACACGAAGTGAAAAGATGGACAAAAATACAACCTTAATGGTCCATGATCGTTTTGACATCCATTGACAGCAATTTTCGCTAATCTATTTCAAAATTTGGAACTGACCGAATTTAGAGCCAAATCTATTTCAATTAAAATTCACAAGAAAAAAGAGGGAAAACTTTTGTATAGCCCGGCCCCTCAAAGCAGGGGTATTTACGTCAATTTTAATGTCGACATTTGTACACGTTGAAGCTATTTAAAAAAGGGTCAATCGCCGACTTTACCATTTCGGCTTTACGGTTAAACTGAAGCCTAAAAGACCAAGAATCCCAGTGGCAATCCCGTAATAATACCGAAAACAGAGGGTATTTATATATTCATCAATCATAATTAATTCTACGAAGATCCAACTTTGCCATCTAGAAAATCCCCAATTTCCCCGAGAAGACTCTGAGCAGAAGAACAAAGAAGACAGACACATTTTTAGGTAGAGAAATTTAGAGAGAGATAATTGTGAAGCATTTCTGCAGAGAAATTGTAGACAGAGAGAGTTCAATAGAGAGAGTTTCGTGGCATTAATGGCGGAGGAGAAGCAAAGCGAGGAGAGCGTGAAGCTGTTCGTTGGTCAAGTGCCAAAGCACATGACTGAAGATCAGATTCTCGCATTGTTCCAAGAGTTCGCGCTTGTAGACGAAGTCAACATAATTAAGGATAAGACTACGCGTGCTTCTCGAGGTTTAATTTTTAACTCTGTCATTGCATGCTTCCTCTTCTTGGATCTCAATGCGTGATTTGAGTTGTTCTTTTTCGAGATTCGTGGACTTTTATATCGTAGTTTCTGGGTTGGAACCCTAATTTGGTTGTTTTTTTTGGGAAGGATGTTGTTTTGTGATTTGTCCGTCAAGGGAAGAAGCTGACAAGGCAGTGAATGCATGTCACAACAAGAAGACACTTCCTGGGGTTAGTATTTACCCTAATTGTGTTTTTATTAATGTTGAATTTATTAATTGCTTAAAATGGAAAAGATTGCTTACATTAATTAAATGTAACTTGCAGATTTTGTGCTGTGAGAAGCGTCTGATTCAGACAGCTAATTGCTCTTTTATAAAAACTTTGACAACTGTTGTAATTAATGAAGTCGAAACTTTTTGAATTAGTTCTATGGCCTTGCATTATTATCTTTGGGGCTTTGGAAATAAGGACCGTCTCATTTATAGGTATTTTAAATTCAGAAGTATCTTGTACTGATAGAATCTCTAGTTAGGTTAATATTGACTAAAACTTTAGATTCATGTGCAGCAAGATTAAGTCACATTGTAGGTTGAGATGCTATTTTGAGGATGCTACAGTAAACCCCTACGTATGGTCTGGCAAGTAACTTTCAATGGTGGTGTGAGGTTTTGGTCTAATAAAAAAAGGAACTTGGAACTGGGAATAAGAATTTCATCAAATTTGATTCCAATCTCCTCTGATTCTACGGTGCGAGATGAAGATTTTCTGTATATTGGAAATAGAGAGCTGAAAAGAATTTTAGGGTCTTGTCACAAAATTATGGAGAAAGTTGACCTGGGAGGAATACGTAAGACATTTGATTGGGAGTTTGAAACTTTATAATTAGAAACAAGTGAGAAGGAAAATGAACTTTCCTTATGAGCTAACCATAATCCTATATGTTGAGCAAGTTAAACTTGTTAGACTGCCTCTGTAATTGTCTAAGGAAAGGACACTATTAGTGTCATGTGATGTCAGGATATAATGACTGAATGAAGTAAGCAATTTATTTTTAGAGCTTGTTTGGTACGGCTTAAAATCCAATTAAAATTGAAAATATGACCGTTATTGGACCCCACCCGTCTAATAAAAGTCAATCATAACGGCTATATTATGAGATGCTATTTTGAGGATGCTACTGTAAACCCCTACGTATGGTCTGGCAAGTAACTTTAAATGGTGGTGTGAGGTTTTGGTCTAATAAAAAAAGGAACTTGGAACTGGGAATAAGAATTTCATCAAATTTGATTCCAATTTCCTCTGATTCTACGGTGCAAGATGAAGATTTTCTGTATATTGGAAATAGAGAGCTGAAAAGAATTTTAGGGTCTTGTCACAAAATTATGGAGTAAAGTTGACCTGGGAGGAATACGTAAGACATTTGATTGGGAGTTTGAAACTTTATAATTAGAAACAAGTGAGAAGGAAAATGAACTTTCCTTATGAGCTAACCATAATCCTATTTGTTGAGCAAGTTAAACTTGTTAGACTGCCTCTGTAATTGTCTAAGGAAAGGACACTATTAGTGTCATGTGATGTCAGGATATAATGACTGAATGAAGTAAGCAATTTATTTTTAGTGGAGCCAATTCCCTCTGGATTTATGAGGGACAACAATATTATAGTAAAAGATGCAATCGAGCACTATCATGACGAATAGCATCGTGTCACCAGTTTTGTTTTATACAACTACTTTCTGCTATTTATCATTGTATCTAGTTCTCTATCACCCTCTTTTACTTTTGTTCTAAACTCACTTTCCTTTACACTAATACATATTTAAATTTTGTATGCATTAATTAATTAAGTATTATTGTGTTTCTATTTTTATAATACTATTTGATGTATTGACATCTTTATGAAAAGATCTAATGCAACAGAATCTTTTACGACTATATGATATTCTTTTTACCTATTTTAGCAAGACATCTTTGTACTATATCAAACTAAATTTGCTTATGTTATTGTCTTTTTAAATCAAATTCACGTGGAACTAGCAGGTGGTCACTCTTTTGTTGGTGATGTTTCTCATATTATTAAAAGAAAGAAAGAAATGAAATTTGGTTGATATGTATTAAGAAAGATATATTTTATGATGTTGATATTATACAAAGTTTTCAAAGTCTGAAACCCCGTAGGAAATAATTGTAATCTATCGAAAACAAATTTTAACAAATTTTTTTTTTTTTGAGTGTCAAATTTTAACATTTTTAATATTCTCGTGTAATTACCATATTTTAAAGTATCTCATTTTAAATAAAATCACGCCCACAGTGAATTAAATTCCTTGCTCCTCTCTTGTGTGTAGTCAATATAACTTGGGATTTCAATCATTTTGACCAAACAATTTTTTAGAAGTGTAAAAGACGAACTACTAAAATGTTTATGCTAGCTTAAATTGTATGATCACACCGTCAAAAGAAATGGGCTAATGAATTTTCAACTTGCAAACCAATAGTCGTTTCCTTTACTCAAATTTTTTGAAATGCTAAGGGCCGTTTAGTTTATGTTTTAGTTTTTAATTTTGAGTTCATTTTCACTTTTCTATTTGAGGGTCTATTTTAATATTGCTGAGCCCCTGTTTGTCCCACATTATTTTTTTCATTCTCATTTTTCTACTCATTTTCAAACACACATTCTTCAATAAAATAATATTTTCCATCACATCAATAACCTTTCCTCCTTTTTCAACCACATATTTCTCATCACATCACTTCAAAAAAATGCATTCTCTTATTTTAATGACTAGCTTAAATTGTATGATCACACCATCAAAAGAAATGGGCTAATGAATTTTCAACTTGCAAACCAATAGTCGTTTCCTTTACTCAAATTTTTTGAAATGCTAAGGGCGTTTAGTTTAATATATATATATATTAAAGTTGGTGAATCTTATAGTTTTTTTTTTTTTTGCTATAAAAGTAAAATAAATAATAAATTGCGTTCAAAATATGGGAAATAAAAATAAAAATTAATGACTTTGAATGAGAATATTTTCCTCTTAGCTCATTTAAATATATATTTTTAGATTTTTTATGTAAATTATTTTTCTAGAAATTTTTAAAATTATATTTTTTCAGAATTTTAGTTCTTTAGAATTTTATATTTTATTTTACAAAATTTTTATATTTTATTTTTTAGAATTCTATATTTTTTATTCTTTAAAATTTTATTTAAAAGTTTCTTTTCCATGTTTTGAGTGTTTTCAGAATTTTTACTCAACAGTCAAAATGTCGAAAATGTATTTTGAGTTTTAAATTATAAGTTTAACTTTGCTTCAAAAATACCAGATCAAGCACATTTTCACTGTTTTGCAAAACTGAAAACAGCTAACCAAACGCATCCTAAAATGTTGCTATCTACAAGTTCTTGGAAACTGATAATCTATAGCACTTTAGTATATCCCTTCTCTTGTGAAGATATAATTAGTCAAGACAGTGTCAAAACCGCGGCTTTATTCACTTCATGTGAGCTTTGTGTTTATGGACTTGTGAAAATAATAGTGAAAACATGTTATCGCATTAATGAAATTGTTGGAGAGAATGTTTTGGGGTGCATCGGTAATGAATTGCTGAATGAGTCAACCAGTTTTTTCATTTGATACATGTGTTGTGCTCTTTTGAGAATTCCTACTTTGCTACAACATAAATAAATGCATATGCTAAGACACAGAGATGGACCTGCCATTTTGAAAAACTATATTCATCTAGTTAATGTGTGCTTAATATACATAAAAATGGTACTTACGGGAGATTTTCAATAAATTAAATCTGATATTAAGAACGAAATTAGGTAGTATTAGTCCACAAAAACCGCTGAACACCATGACATTGAAGATTCCTCTCATTTATTGGTAGCTTAATTTTTTATCCTTTCATGAAAGTCGGGAGTTTTACCTAATATTCGAAGATTTGACTTGCTGCCAACAAATTTCCCAATTAACTAGACTACTATTGAATTCAGCTGTAAGTTGGCCGTCTTTGCCCTCTTTAAATAGGATGTAGCCGAGGAATTGATCTGGCTACGCCCTAGACTTCACATTTTAAAGAATATAAATAGCTTAACACAATTTACATGGACGGATGTAATTTTTTGCACTGAAATACTGATCCTGTGGGAAAATTTCAACTGCATAGGATGTCTGATGTGTTTTGTTTTACTGTGATGTTTATTATTCTCTTTCTGATATAAAGCAACCCGTTCTTTTTGTCTAATTCAGGCATCTAGTCCGTTGCAAGTGAAGTACGCTGATGGCGAGTTGGAAAGGCTAGGTCTAATATAATTTTCATTATTGTGTTGCATGTTTTCCTTGTGATGGTTCTGTAAATAAAGGCGGAGCTAGATCTCTGTCCCTAAAAGTTCTATACTGTCTTGCTGTTACATGATTTTTTTGATTAATATCTTTTGTTTGTTCTGTTTTATCCTTTTCTTTTTTTCCATTAAACAAAAAATTCAGAGCACAAACTCTTTGTTGGCATGCTTCCAAAAAATGTATCCGATGCTGAGGTCTCTACTTTATTTTCGGAATATGGAACCATAAAGGACTTGCAAATTCTGAGAGGTTCTCAGCAAACTAGCAAAGGTAACTGGTGCATTTCCCAACCTTTCCCCCTTCTTTATGGCTTGATATTTGTGTAATACAGAGAGCAACGTGACCTAGTTTTCTTATTATGAGTAAGTTATAATCTAACAGAACCTCTTGCAGGTTGTGCTTTTCTGAAGTTTGAAATGAAAGAACAAGCGCTTGCGGCCATTGAAGCCCTTAATGGGAAGCATAAGATGGAGGTGTGTGTTAAATTGACCAGTTTGTTTGGATCCTTGCATATGAAATCTTGTAGTGTAGAGAATTTTGACACTGACTTACTCTATGCTAATCAAATGTGTACATGTATATTAAAGTTGTGCAAGTGTTTTCACGTCTCTCTTATCTGATAACAGTTTTGTGCATAATGCATAGGAATCGTCTTTGATGTTTGCTTGATATAGCACATGCTCTTGATGTCATCCAAGGTCAAAAACATGCCTTAAAAGTGGTTACTCTGTATAATCATTGGGGATGATTTTTTATTTTTCTAGATTAGTTTATGTGCTTTTTTGATTCAGTACTCGTAATGGTCACATACTCTCTTATGTAAGTGTTGTTTGGAGTCAATTAGATTGTACTTGGGAATCAGAGGCATCCTGTGGTTGTCATTTGATCCAGATGGTCTATACGTTGTTTTGAAATTACATGGCCTATAAGGTTGGCTTAGTATTTGCTGGTACTCAGTATATAGTAGTTCAGAATGTAGTGTCGAAACCATTTTGCATTATTGGCTGCTGGTGAATTCCGTAACGCTAATATCATTAAATTCCGTAATAGGGTTCAACCGTCCCTTTGGTGGTCAAGTGGGCGGATACAGAAAAGGAAAGGCAAGCTAGGAAGGCTCAGAAATCTCTATCACAAGTGTCTGGTGTGCCAAATGCTAACTCGAGACAGCAAGCATCTTTATTTGGCACTTTACCCATGGGTTATATGTCCCCGTATAATGGATATGGGTATCAGGTTTGTTGGTTTGTATATTTTGGAAAAAGCCTTGAATGTTGCCATGTGTGTTTTCTCTGTTGGAATTCTAACTTTATGCTTTGTATTTTGTTTCATTTCTGGATTCCCTTCTCTTTATAATACTGGCAGTTGATGCTGAAGGTACATTTATGTCAATTTCTGCTCGCCTTTGTAGACTCCGGGGCCTTATGGGCTCTTGCAGTATCGCCTACCACCGGTTCAGAATCAACATGCCTTTCACAATCTAATTCCACCTATAAACCAAGGCAATGCTATGCGTGGTGTCACTCCTGATCTTTCGTCTGGAATGGCCCCAAGAAATTATACCATGTCACCTACAAGTTTTCTGGGATCTCCCTACCAAGCTTTGCCGGGCATTCAATATCCCATGCCATATGGAGGAATCACGAGTAATAGGCCTATCTCAGTATCCCCTGGTTCTATATCTCCTCCTGCAAACAGTCAATTTGCAGCATCTTCAAGTGTCAATACAAGTTCTGGGGGTCAGGTTGAAGGTTGTTGGAAATCTTAATCAAATATATTTCTGTAGTTCAGCTATTGTTATGTAAATATAGGCATAAAACATGTCTCTGAATGTATGTGTGTGTGTGTGTGCATACAAATGCATACATTGTGTTTGTGTGTACACTCTTATTCATGGATAATCTTTTGGAATAGCAGGTCCACCCGGAGCTAATTTATTTATTTACCATATTCCTCAAGAATTTGGTGACGAAGAGCTTGCAAATGCCTTTCAGCGATTTGGTAGGATCTTGAGTGCCAAGGTTTTCGTTGACAAAGCAACTGGAGCCAGCAAATGTTTTGGTATGCTGACTTTAAATTACCATTTATCTGATATAACTACTGCTTATGTTTATACTTCTGATCAGATTATATCTGCAGGATTTGTCAGCTACGATTCCCCGCCAGCTGCACAGAATGCAATAAATATGATGAATGGCTGCCAATTAGGTGCTAAAAAATTGAAGGTTCAACTTAAAAGAGATAACAAACTGAATAAACATTATTGACTTGAGGGTAAGTTNATACTTCTGATCAGATTATATCTGCAGGATTTGTCAGCTACGATTCCCCGCCAGCTGCACAGAATGCAATAAATATGATGAATGGCTGCCAATTAGGTGCTAAAAAATTGAAGGTTCAACTTAAAAGAGATAACAAACTGAATAAACATTATTGACTTGAGGGTAAGTTATGGAAGGAAACTGATTTCTGCAGCATGAATGGTCACGTGAGCTCAAACCGTCCAAGTTACTACAGTTTGAGCCATTCCATTCCAATTAGACGTGAGCTCAAAACGTCAAAGTTACTACTGCAGTCGTATTCCCATTCCATTCTTATGGAATTGAAGTCCCCGAAACTTGTAGTTCTTGTTTATTTCTGTGCCATTGTATTTGTATTTATATTTGTGTAACATGGAATACAAATTAGACAACGCTTATTAATTTGTTGATTCTTATTATGGAGGTGTATGTAGTATAGTTTCTTTGAAATGATTAATAGCAAAAAACTTCTCTTAAAACGTTTTCAATTGCGATATATTTCTCTACCTATTGAAAATTGTAGAAAA
>CAIGRS010030415.1:0-10431 GCA_903798395.1 Fraxinus floribunda
TGTCTTGGGTTCGAATCTTGAGAGATGCGACAGAAATTCGTGAAAGGTAAGGGGCGCAGACTCTCTCAAAGTGAACAATATGTAAAGAACAGTTTGAGCACGAGGCCTGGGTTGTTATAAAAATCGCATGTTATCTCGTGCCCAAGTCGTTATATCATACTGTCCACTTTGAGAATGCTTTTGCCCTCTTATCTATCATGACTCTGTTACGTCCCTTAGGTTTCGAATCTAAGATCTATATCTAATGAGATATTTAAGTTAAATCCTGGTAGCAACGGCTTGGACACAAAGCCTGGATCGTTACACTTGTAACTAAGTGTACAAATCAAATAAATAAAATTAGTTTTCCTTTCGTTATTATGAATTTCAAAATCTTTTAATGCCCTCGGTGGAAATGCATCCTCTGTGTGAATTTTGCTTCTACTTCATTTTCAAGTTTTGCATTTTTTTTTTACTATTTAATGCTGATGAGGCCTTTTATTTTCAGGTTGCTTGAAGATATAGCCTTTGTTTGAACCCCATTTTTAGGGAAAATGAGTTTTGTCATAGTAGTTTTTTTATTTTTATTTTATTTTTGGAAATGTGTGGTTAAAAAGTAGGGTAAAATTTTTAATTTACATGTAAAATTATTTTATTGAGAGAATCTGTGGTTCAAAATGAGTTTAGGAAAAAAATGATATTATAGAGAATGGAACTCAAACATAGGCATAGTACTAATACACTAGTGAATTGTGAAAGAGGGGTTTTAGTTTACAATACTTTGCCCTTGTTTGGTACCAATTTAAATCTAGATTTTAATCTAAGTGAAAGGCAACAATCAATTTTAACCACATATTTCATGGGTCTTACAACTTTTCAACTACACATTTCATCAACTTTTATCAAAATCTAATTTTAATCCCTAGCAAACAGGGGCTATATTTTACACTTCATGGATAATCTTTCATGTAGTAGAAATACGCATGCTATCTTTTTATTAACTACTCTAGTTCATAAAAATACAAAGATGCGCTCTACAAAGAGAGTTTATTTTCCTGTAACATCAATCCCCAATCCTGCTGCATTCTATTTGGAACTTTTGTATTCATCACCTTTATAGGTAAAACATAATTGAATTCTTCTTCGCCTATAATATAACTTCACACATCGTTTAGGAGATGGTTTATACGAAGGTAATAACATTCACATTTAGTAAGTTTAGCCTCTGTTTGACGGCCTTTTTTTTTTGTGTAGATTGAGTTTTTGAATGGTAAATTTTTGGAGAATGTTTTGTTAAAAAGTAAGAAAAAGTTTTGGGTTTTACATGAAGAATATTTTATTGTGAGAATGTGTGGTTGAAAATGAGTACGGAAAAAAAAGGTTTTAAAAGTATGGTCGTCAAACGGGCTTAGTATCCTAAGTTTTTTTCTTTAGTTTCATCACTCTAGAGACACATGAATCTGGATGTCAACATTTGTAGGATTCATTCATTGGCATTGTGCACAATTCCAATTTAATGGCATGTTCGGTAAATGGGATTATTATAGAAGGAGATAAACTAAAATCTTTACAATTGTACGACGAGTGTACAAGTCCATAGGATTAATATTCTTGATAGCTTGCCTAGTCTTTGTTACTCTAGCGACATATTGAGAACCTTTGGTTGGATAGATTTATCTGTTGGGAAAATTGTCATCAATGGATTTTAATATGTTAATCTTTTTTTCCCTCTTCTTGTCCCTCCCTTTCCTTACTAGATCTGACTCGGGTTGATGGAGGTTGAATTTTTAGTCGAGCCATTTCATTTTTACTGTTCATCATGTAATAGCTCTTGTTTCTACAGGTGGCGGAGAGGGCTTTGTTTTTATGGAACAATGACCATATCGAGAACCTAATCAAACAAAACCGGAAAGTTATACTGCCAATTATCTTTCCTGCCCTGGAGAAGAATGCAACAAACCACTGGAACCAGGCAGTGCGGAGTTTGACGCTAAATGTTCGGAAAATCTTCTCTGATGTCGATACCGAGCTGTTTGAGGAGTGTTTGCTCAAGTTCCAAGAAGACGAAGCAAGCGAAAAAGAAATGGAGACAAAGCGTGAAGCAACATGGAGGCGCTTGGAAGAAATTGCTGCAATGAAAGCTGCCAGCAATGAACCAGTGCTCGTCTCTAGCAAATTTAATACCAACACACCATCTGGTTAGAATCTATGGATGGAGGTGGAAATACAAAGCGGGAACTTCCGACATTTTCTACATTTCTCACCTTCTTATGCTTCCCGATTTTTGGCCCATCAGTTCGTGAAGGGTGAAGGACTCTGCTGTATGGGGAATGGAGGACTGTAAATATAGAATTGGTGGGAAACAAGAAGAGGTTTTAGGGTCTGCAATGCACTTTTACATGCCGTTGGCCTTTTTTTAGTGTTAGCTCTTAGAATGATGATGTTGATTAAGATTTCCATTTTGCAAGTATCTATATGAACTTTGTGTTTCATTTGTATACTCTGTTACTTGATTATACATGTGTTTATTTTCATAATGTCCGAGAATCATGTATTATACCTTAAACTTACTTTTTTTTTTGTTTAGCATGCAGTGCTCGATATTAGAGCATCTCCAAGAGACTCTCTATTTTTAAAGAGAATATTCTATCATTTGGAGAGCATTTATAAATTTAAAAATCATTTGGAGAGTATCTATAAATTTAGAGAGTTAAAATTTTGAAGTACTCCAACAAACTCTTTATATTTAACACTTAATTTTACCACTCCCAGGAAATATTTATTATTTTTCTTCATATTTTATTTTAACTAACTTTCCTTTAGATTATTTTATTGTTTTTCTACATTGAAAATTGAAATTTTTTGAATGCATTTAATTATAGAGAGTGATTTGGAGAGTCAAACATATTCTCTAAATTAAAATGTTAATTTAAAAAGTCTATTGGAGCATGATTTTAGATGCGACTCTATAAAATAGAGAGCATCTCATGTTTAAAGAGTTTCTTGGAGATGCTCTTAGATGGTAGATATTCTTAAAATCCTTCTCGACCCATCCATTCCGAGAGGATAAAGAAAAAGAACAATTTTTCCTCCATATTTAAGCAATAATTATTAGCCTTAATTGATGTTTACTTTCGATTTCTATGATAACCTGCCAACTAATCCACCTAGTAGCCAGCTCCTACATACATCAACTCCAACTCCCTAACCTTTTCCACAGTTGTACGTCATGTCTTTCTTGATACTTCTCGTCCAATACATTGAGAATCAGTTCACTCAACACGCTACAACCGACTACACCGGATCCAAACACGCACTTTTCTGATTATTATGGGTCGGATGGCATCACGTCATGTGTGGTACCTGATACGACACCGTAAGAACAAACAAAAATGACAGCGTAAGCATTTAGCACTTCAATTTTCCCCAAAATCGAAACCAAAAAACCCTAATGATCTCATGCAAATAAATATTTAAACCCCTCTATATATTGATCATCTTTACTCTCTGAACAATTCACATAAAACATAGAGGAAGATTGAGAGCCATATATATAAACACAGAGAAAGGGGGTGGGGTGTAGCCTTTTGTTTGTGTGTGTGTGTGTATATAGATATTTGATTGATTTTTTATGTTTATCGGAAATGCCGAGCATTGGTGTGAAATTATACAGTGTTTTCTTCAAATTCATGCTAAAACATCGGTTGCAAAGCCGATTGCAGGCGCCGGAAAACGACACCGGCGGCGGCGGAGGGAGCTCCTTCGGAGTAACGTCACGGCCGGAGGAGGAGACGGCCGCCGCCGCGAATCCTTCGTTTACTGATGGCGTTGCCACGAAGGATATCCATATCGATCCTATAACGTCTTTATCAATCCGAATTTTTCTTCCGGATACCTGCTTCAATTCGCCCGAAGCGGTCTCCAGGTCTCGGTCGACGGTCGTGAATTCTGGATCCGATCCGAACCAAATCCTGCTCCGCCGCAACAGCTATGAGTCGTCGAATAGCTCCGTTTCTAGCAACAACGGTGTAATTGTGAAGCGTGTTCAAAATCATGATAGTTTTAGGAGGAATAGCTACGGGTGTAGTATTGATGATGGGAGTTTGAAACCGGAGAATGGAATTTACAGAGGGTATAATCCGATGGGGAATAATTGTCGAAAACTGCCGGTGATGCTGCAGTTTCACGGTGGTGGATTTGTGAGTGGGAGCAACGATTCAGTGGCTAATGATTTTTTCTGTCGACGGATTGCAAAGTTGTGTGATGTGATCGTGTTGGCCGTGGGTTATAGATTGGCACCAGAGAATAAATACCCAGCGGCATTTGAAGATGGGTTGAAGGTGCTGCATTGGCTGGCAAAGCAGGCCAATTTGGCAGAATGTAGTAAATCCTTGGGGAGTACCTTGGGTGGGGGGGCAGATGTGAGGAAGTTGGATGGTCATTGGCATATTGCCGATGCCTTTGGAGCTTCAATGTTGGAGCCTTGGTTGGCTGCTCATGGAGATCCATCAAGGTAAGGTTTGAATCCATGTGGCTTCTCTTATGGTTATTACTTATTATTGTTACCATATTTGATACTATAAATGAGCTTATTAAGGATTTGATCTGGGGAGTTAGTACTAAGTTGCGAGTTATAAAAATTCTAGTCTTCACTTGGTTTCCTTTTGAATGAATAAATTTGACTGATGTAATTGGCAGCCATTTGAAATAGAATAATAGAAGAATATGAATTTGACTTATTGGATTGCTTACAAAGTTATAGTATGGGAAAAGGGTTGAAAACTAATCAAATGCATAGTTTACATTTGGTTTAGAGTTAATGTGTGGCAGAGTGATTGACAGGTCTAGCTCAAGCTTAAAGATGAAGAACAACTGATTATTCTTTTTGCTGGAGTTTCTACTTTTATTCTCGTGGTTGTTAGTCTGTCTATCATAAAATCAAATAGAAACCAGCAAATGTGTAAGAAGGATTTGTAGGATGCACACTCATTAATTTTATCCAAAACTTTCGAACTTTTGGGAGTTATATATGCTTGGCTGCTGTGTTTAAGTGTAATATATTATCTATTTCTCTCTGATTTTTTGTTTGGTTACAGTGAATCGCCTGCAACTTGTTGATATTTTTGTCTGTTGACTATGATCCGGAGAACAGAATCGACCTTTTGATTGATTCTTTTTACTTATTTTTTTATCTTTTTTTTTTTGTTTTTTGTTTTTTTTTGTGGCTATATTCTTACACATAAATCTGAAGATTAGATGAGGATTAAGTGGGATGAACTAAGGCATATAATTTGAGTTCGAGAATTTTATGTAGGCATGCAAGGTAGTTTTTAGCCTCTTGTTTGACTAGATTTAAGATAGTGCTTCTAAGGGAATATATTTGTCCATTTATAATCTTTTTGTAAATTTGGTGCCAATTTCTGATATGGCTCTTTGCTTTCTTGCTTTAACTTCTTTGTTCAACAACCATTGTTTAGTCTTAAATGTGATTACAACGAGAGCTTTAATCACCTGATATATGGACTTTAGTACTTGGTTTGCATAGTTCTCAATAAAATTTCCATCTTGCAACTCATTGTAATTTCTGTCACCTTATGGATTTCAATAGTTGCAATTTTTTTTCTAATAACTATTACCACTTGGCCTAATTGGTATGGCTTGTATATTTTATATATGCTTCATATTTTAGATTTGGGATCTCAGCATCAGAGAGTAAATGTTTTCAACGGAAAGCTAAATGCTTGGTATAAAAATGACCGAAGGAAGAAAAATTTAAAATAAGGAAAATAATATTCAAGTTAATACCTGAATATTCACGAATGATGAATCTGATTGGCTTCTCTGCTTTGGTAGGTTAATCAAGTCACTTTGACTTCTGTCAAATTATCTCACGATGTTCTCCTAAACATTTGTGCTAAAGTGCTTGAATTGGTAATAGCGTAGCTTTCATGTTATATATGGTTGAGAATGTACACACAGCCACCCCATTCTTAGTTGCCTTTCTCTCCCCTCTAGCCTTTGACACTCTTTTCAACACGAGAATGACCTAGATTAAGAACACCCTGGGTCCAAAGTTAGCTATGCCTGCACTTTGTGACTTGTATATGTAATTATATATTCTATTAATTTTCTTGTGTCCAAAAACCTTCTTGTTTCAATTCCTAACTTTAAGTGACGTTGAACAGATGTGTACTTCTTGGGGTGAGTTGTGGAGGGAATATTGCCGACTATGTTGCGCGTAAATCCGTTGAGGCTGGTAAGCTTTTGGACCCAGTAAAGGTGGTGGCCCAGGTTTTGATGTATCCTTTTTTCTTTGGAAGTGTGCCTACACATTCTGAGATAAAACTGGCAAATTCCTATTTCTTTGACAAAGCTATGTGCGTACTTGCATGGAAACTTCTCTTACCAGAGGAGGAGTTCAGCTTGGATCACCTTGCTGCTAACCCTCTTGTTCCAGAGAGAGGACCACCTTTGAAGAAGATGCCCCCAACACTGACAGTGGTGGCTGAGCACGACTTGATGAGAGATCGAGCCATTGCCTACTCAGAGGAGCTTAGGAAGGTAAACGTGGATGCACCCGTTCTCGAGTACAAAGATGCAGTTCATGAATTTGCGACTCTAGACATGCTTCTTAAGACCCCTCAGGCCCAGGCTTGTGCTGAAGACATTGCCATTTGGGTTAAGAAACATATTTCACTTAGAGGTCACGAGTTCTCATACTGAGTTGCATATATGAAATCCTGACAGCAGCACTTGCATTTTTAGCATGTTTTGTACGTTAGGAAGCGACATCATTGGACAGGATTAAGGAGGAAATATAAGTTAAAATTTAGTTCAGTGTAATGTATAGTATTGTCTAATACTGTGTACCAAAAATGCCCTGTATGTCTCAACGATTGAAGTATTACTGGTTTGGGGTTTGTAACATGCCATCTTATGTTCGTCTATTGATGGATACAGGGTCCTTTTTCGTTGATACTTCGTGGAAGATAGGTGTCTTGAGTGAGATTAGTTTTCTAATGGAGTTTGTGAGGCGAAGTTCTGTGTGAACTTCATTGTCAACAATTTTGCATATTGTAATATTTGTCATCATAATGTAATATCAAAGAAACTCTTTCTTTCCCCCATCATTTTTATATTCGATATTTTCAGTGAATAAACTGAAAGGGTTAAAAACCTTATTATACGCAGTACATCCATATGAGGAACAAAAATGGTAGCAAAATGATCATTGTAGCCATAATTGAGAAGTAATGAGGCAAATTTTATCGATCAGAATTATTACACAAGAAAGAAGGTTATTTAACAATAATCTCCAAATGTGATCTTCAGAAACAAAACCTGTAATGATGACAGAACACACAAAATAAAGTGACAACAGACCACAGAAAAAGAGAGAACTAGCACGAGAAAGAGAGACAAGAGACGAGGTATCAGGGAAGCCAGTGCTAGAATCAAGACGAAGAAATCTGGAGAAACTTCAGCAGCAGCAGAGGGAAGACGGTTTCCAGATTCTGGAGTATGTCTCCAGGTAAAGGCGCGGGTGTGGGGACATGTGAATGAGAATGCGGCGTTCAGATATGCACATCATCAGTGCCAGCACTGAAAGAATTAAGAAAAATGTGGCAGACGGAGACAATAATTTTCCGACTGCCATTGTCCGAGACAGGCTGAGTAACTGTTTCTTGATATAGTGTGAATTGTGAAATATAGAGAGGTCATTACTGGGGGAAATATATAGGAGTTTAAAGTGTACCATAGCCTATTTGCATCATTTCTGATATTTTTATCAAGTCAACTATGAAGTTCAGTTGGATTTGTTGGGTTTTGATACCCAATAAATTTCGGGTGATAATGTTAAACCTATATTGGATAAACTGAAATATTGATACCTCAATGGAATGATCCAAACTTAGAACTATTTGGACTATTAGAAGTAGCCTAATTTAGTTAGAGCTACTCGTGACCAATTTCTCACTTTTTGGATGGCTTATAAGTGTTGGCCCATATATTGATTTGGACTTGGCCCTTTTCTCTCTATACCTAATGTACCGCATATATTCGCTGCCCATTTTTGCGATGTTCATGCGTGTTCCCTTCCTCAAAAGAGAGAAATCGGTTGCTTCTTCCATTGTCTCTTTCATTCGGTTTTTCTTCTTCCTTTTGCCTTTGTGGCTGCTTGAGTACCCGCCTTTGTGGCTGTAATAACACCGTCACTTTGTGTCCTTTGTGGGTGCAACCATAGTAACCGACGTTTGGGAAAATAGTTGTGGTTCTTGGGTTGTTAATTGAGGTGGTCGATTTCGGTTAGATTGATAAACTGAGTCCAGATTCCACAAATCAAAGATCAATTCCGCTACAGGGTTGATTGAGATTTATTCGACAAAGTGATTTAATAATTCAGACTCGTGTTTAAGAGGAGTCACTAAATGTTAAGGTGTCGTTATCATTATGATACAACTTATATATAAATCAGGCACCAAGAAGAAAAATCCCACCCAGTTACTGTCAATGACTTTGCACATTTTTCTAATATGAACTGACAGGCGACAGCACAAGATAAACCAAAACATTCAAAGCTTGTTGATAAAGTGAAGGAAAAAATGACGTAAAATCTTATCTATTATTTTATCTTCTACGTATCAGTGCCCACGAATTCTTCTCTGCAATCATAAAGTCAATGCAGCATCTTCATCCTGTCTCAGCAACTAGTTCCCACGTGAGTAGGGATTCTGGGTTCTATAATTACGACGTGGCCTTCTCTCTACAACGTTGCGGGTTTCATACGCTGGACAAAATATGCCCTGAAATATTTGGTTTATCACGTCGTGAATCCTAATGCCTAACGGAATTTTACGCGCAGCAGCCACTTTCCTTGCTTCAACTTCTTCGGGAAATATCAGCTGAATAGTGTTCCAAAGTACAATGTTCACCGTGTAAGATCTCCTGTTGCTGCCAAAAGATAGAATATAAAAATCGATCAACACACACTTCAAGGCTAAGATGAATTCACATTGTATAACCGGGTAATTTGCCGAGCTTAAATGTTATACATACCTGATCTTTTGTCTACACTTTGGGCATATATTCCCCATTCTATCAGCAGCTTGACACAAGCAACTTTTACAAAAGCTGCACAATAGACAAGATTTTAATTTCTTTTATCCTATCGAGTGCAGCCTAATAGAAATATACAATCAATTTTACTTCACCTGTGTCCACAACATGTTGTAGTGGGCTCAAAACATATCTCCCAACAAATCTGCCATATTAATTATCTCAAAATCAAAGATTAATAACATCAAAACATTAACGATGAACATTGATGATACTCGAGTAATGTTCGTTCTTACATCACAAGCAAGTTCTTTGCGGAGTTGATCATAGCATGGAATCGCTAGATTCACTACTTGCAGTAATATCAGCAAAAAAATAAAAATAAAAATAAATAAATATCACACATCCCTTTTGACAAACTGAATAAAATTATCATCTGTAGTAAATCACCTTCTTCAGCAGTTGAATCATTCTCAGCTACAAACAATGAAGAAGGACTCATCTGTGCCCCTCGACCGCACTTTAACATCCTGATTAAATAAATAAACAATAAAGTTATCACTAATATGAGAAGCAATAACAGAATCATTTTGATAGCACAAAGAAAGCTGACTTCGCAGGTAGTTCATAAAAAACTAGAGGAAAAAGAAAAATATTCCTCACTTTTATAGAGGATATACTATACATAATGGAATTCTTTTTGGAACTAACTTTCGAAAAACCTNTGATAGCACAAAGAAAGCTGCCTTCGCAGGTAGTTCATAAAAACCTAGAGGAAAAAGAAAAATATTCCTCACTTTTATAGAGGATATACAATATATAATGGAATTCTTTTTGGAACTAACTTTCGAAAAACCTATTTGATTTAAATTACGCCAAAGTCATTAAAGATAAATAGGATTAGTTTTACCTTATCTTTGATCTTATTTTAGTATTCTTCTCATTTTAGGACTCCAGATATGTAACTGTCTGAACTCATATGGTCGGACTGGACGGATTTGCTTATGACCAAAATGCTACCCTCATCGAACTTACTTTCAACGTTCGAACTCAAGAACTAAATTCAAATGGACGTCATTTTCCAGTGGTTCCATTCATAAATAAATAAGATGATTACTTTGGAGAAAATAACCACTATTTAGAAAAACATTTGTCAACAAAAACATGGACTATAAAAAGGAACGTTGAATTTTAAACTATCTACATATGTGACATTTTTGAAATGCTGTACAGGATTATAGTGAAGAAGTACATGATAAAATTTGTCAATTGTATTGTATGCGCACCATCGTTTGGTGCTAATCAGTTCCAAAGGACATTGACCATCAACGTGCATTGAAGTCAAATGTTAGATTCATCATGAACATGCAGAAATTGCTAGAGACTGCGATTTCT
>CAIGRS010030421.1:0-10032 GCA_903798395.1 Fraxinus floribunda
TGACCAATAATTTGATAAATTGTAATCGATTTGCAATGAATAAATGAGTTGCTAAAGTCACAGTTTACTGGTAACAGGTTTGAGTTCACAAGTCACGGTCATTTTATATAGGTCACAAATCAATATAGACGAGTCACGAATTAGTATGATCAATTAATTTGATAGTTAACTGTGGCTAATTAATTCGTCTTTAAGGTCACAGATCGTTGTCACAAGTTTGAATTCACAAGTCACGGTCATTTTTTATAGGTCACAAACAAATATAAATGGGTCACAAATCAATATTAATAGATCACATATTCACATGTATTTGTAAAGTCACGGTTCAAATTTACAGGTCACATTTTATATTACTAGTCACAAGCAACAATCAATAGGTCAAAAATCGTGTTAACTGTACAAAAAAAATATTTGCTGAAGTTGGAAAAATTACAGGAATAAGAGCATTCGTTAGAATAAATCGGCGACGGAACGGTCATCAGAATACTCGTCAGAATCGGTGCAGTCACCGGAATAGTCGCCATA
The DNA here is from genome assembly GCA_903798395.1 of Fraxinus floribunda. NCBI lineage: Eukaryota > Viridiplantae > Streptophyta > Magnoliopsida > Lamiales > Oleaceae > Fraxinus > Fraxinus floribunda. Next base: position 526 of record CAIGRS010030421.1, read on the forward strand.
ATCGGAGTAGCCATCGAAACGGTAGAGGTGGGGTGGGTAATTATATGTGTGTGTGTGTGTGTGTGTGTGTGTGTGTGTGTGTATCAACTATCTGATTTTAGAAATTTAAAAGTTGTTTTATTATTTTTAAAATAGTATAGAGTAAAAATTTGAGAAATGAATTTTCCCTAACGAATATGCATGCCGGAGCTATTCACTAATGGATAATCATTTTTTTCATGTAAATACATTAGGCCCACGTTTAATTCTCATTTTTCTACTCATTTTCAACCACACATTCTTCAACAAAATAATATTTTTCATCACATCAATACATTTTTTTTTTCAACCACACATTCTCCATAAATCTACTATTCCAAAATCCATTCTTTCAAAATAAAGTGGCTCAAACACACAGTTAAAAGTTTACTAATCAAAACACTTGCTAGACACATCGTGTTTGATCCGAACATCAAGTTTCTCGAGATTTCACATCACAACATGGAGGGAGACTAAATGAAGAAAAACAATAAGCAGGCTACCCAATAGACAAAATTGATGCAGCCAGGTATGGATTTAGGGGGGGCTGATCGAGCTACCCGGTCTAGCCCCCAGCCCATTAACTTTTTTTAGTAGAACAAAAAAAATTATGTAAAAAAAAATAAAAATTCTTGTGTAATTTTTTTTACGTATTAGCTCGACTTGTAATCTGATCACGAATCCGTTCCTGGATGCAGCATCATATCCCAGTTGTTGTAGATGAGTTTGTGAGGCTGTAGATGGACAAGATGATGATGATGTTATGCTAAATAGGAAAATGTCACTAATCTTTCTTGACAAAATGGTTGACATTGTGCGTGTTGGAAAGTGTTAATTGAATAAAAAACTATTAAAAATTTAAATTGTTCAATATTGTATTGTCACGTGACAGTGTAAAGAAAGATGTAGGAAATAATGTACACGTAGCCTGATTGTGCTAAATATGCATCTTGCTAAAGTACTGTTTGGCACCAATTAATTTTTTTTTTTTAATTTTTCTCCTTCTTAATTTTAACCACACATTTTTCAAATAAAATAATACTGCACAAAAATCTATAATTTTTCATTATTTTTCAACCATACATTCTCTCATCAATTTTTTCCGAAATTTATAATTCCCCCAAAATAGGGGCCAAACACAAGCTGAGTGAGTGCGTGCGGGTGTGCGGGCGTATGTGAAGTGAAAAAAGTAATTTGACATGACATGCGAATTTGCGGGATCTTAAACATCCAATCTGATGCTATTTCCGTCACCTTAGATTGAAACAAATTGGGACATATACAGTTCGTTTTGCTACAAAGAAATCAAATTCTAGAGATATAAAAGAGAAAGAGCTCTTATGAATCGAAGAAAAAAATACCCATATTTCTAAGTGCTTCATTTTTTACTAATAATAGAAATTTAACATAGCCTGAGCTCGTCATTGCAGTACGACCTCTGCGAACTGAAGTGAGTCTGGTTTTGCTATTGAGAATATTTTCAAAGCTTGCATCAAATTATGAGTTTATTGGGACTTTCTAAAATTGTAGTAATATGGATATATTTAAAGTGAGATAGATATATAAAAGTGATTGTAAATATATTGACCTTGTTTGGTGGGCATTAAAATTAATATTTTAATTTAACTCAAATTTAATTTTAAATACATATTTCACGAGATACACAATTTATTAACCATACATTTCATTATTTTTTTAAATCAAAATTTATTAAAAATCTAATTTTAACCCATACGAAATAGAAGCACAATGTATGGATAAATGAATTTAATATGGCTAATGTTGAACTGAAATGTTGAAAAAATAGATTTTGTAATAGAGGAATATATAGTTTAAAAATAAATAAATTTAAGAATAAATTATTTTATTAGTAAAATGTGTCATTGAAAATAAATTTAGAGGAAAAAAAAAAGTTTTGTAATAACAAGGCTCAAGTAATAGCGGCTCAATATTATTTATTATCGTGCTTAACGTACAAATAATAATAGTGTGTGTTTAATTGGGAACATGGAATTTGAATGAAAATAAAATAAATTTTAGTCAATTTAATTGCCTAGAAATTATTTATATGAAAATTATTATTTAAACGTTTTTTATTGTTTTAGTTTTCAACTTAGAAAATATTATACTTTCGATTTTTATTGGTGAGTGAATGAGAGGGACGATAGATGAGAAAGAGAAAGAAAGAGTGAATTACTTGAAAAATAAAAATCATATCTTTCTTGTTTTCAAGAAAAGTATGATCACGTGACTAAAAATAGGAAAAAAAATAAGGTGAAAAAAATTCATATTTTCTAAGAAAAATATTGAAAATAAAACAAGTAAAAAACTAATTTCTTAAAAACTTGAAAAGAAAATTAGCCCTGAGGGGTAGTTCAATTGGTCAGATTTTGAATTTGCTCTTCAATGATCACCAGTTTGAGTCCCCTCATGGCCACTGAGGTGAATACCTGACTGTAAACTTTAGAGCCCCGTGAAATTAGTTAATGTGCGCTCAAACTAGCCAGGACATTCAAGATTATTAAAAAAAAAAAAACTTGAAAAGAAAACAAGGAATAATCTAGAAGTTGATAAACCCAATAGGATATTCGTCCGCATCTATTGACCAAACACGGCAATCCATACCGTAATTCAGTGGACCTCACAACTGATTGGTCTAAATGAGCCGTGTTGACCACTAAAATCTTGACACGTAATAAGCTATCCTTTTGATATTTCTATATAGGGGCATTTATTCTTATATATATCTCTCGATCTCGATAATTTTGTGGACACAAAAGCGAACACCGTTTCCTGCATATCTCCACATCCTTTCATAATGCCTCGCCGCAGCTCCGGTGGTCAGTTTCCACGTTTTTCTTTTATCCTCCTTTACATATCGATCGATTTATTTCTGTTCTGGATATTTTCTTCGGTGATTTCTTGCTGAAAAAATAGTAAAATTTGTTTCTTTTTTTTATTACTTACAGTCAAATTGATAATTGGATTAGTTTTATGCTGATTTTTAATTATTTTTTCGATCAAATAAGAATCTGGGGTTTTGAAATGGTAGATTGTGATATCGTATTTTGGTAACTTGTGTATCATTTATTTTGTGAAAACTTCATTAGTCGCCCTACAATGTTATTATTTGATACTTAAAAGGTAGAGATGAAAAGTATGCATAAAGTGGTTTGGTACCAATACCTGTACAATTGGACAATTTTATGTTAATTTGATCATCTATAATTGAATTTATGGGCCTTCGTTCTGTCAGAGCTTTGAAGTTTACTTGTGATTCGTTTTTTTTATGGATGCACCGTGGAAATGTTGGTTATGGAGGATGCTATTGAACTCATCATGTCTTGAAGAACATAAACTCCAAATCCTATATATATGTTTGGTTGAATTTGACTTGGGACTTTGTTTTTCTTCGTAAGCTATTTATTTGTATTTGTTTTACTAGCATGTCATTGGTTACAAAGAACATAACAAGAAATATCATTTTTTATTCATCAACCAAAGTCTAGTTACAAAAGAAACCCTGTATATTCAATCCTCATCTTTTTCGATATCTTCATTCCTATCCCTGTACCTCATCATCTTGTATCCTGACTTCTTCGCTTTAGATGTTTAAGTGTTCAGTATCTTTGGTTGTACTCGATGATGAACTGCATCAGCCCAGTTTCTTACTCTCTTCTGTATCCTTGGTGTTTGTTAGAACACTTCCGAGGTCTTACTTTAATGTAAACGTGTAAATGCATAAATTTAATGCCAAAGTGATTTTGCATTTCAATACCTATGATTTTGGACCATAGTTTATGTTGTGTTCAGTGCTCACACACTGCTGAAAGTGTCATTTGGTGTATTAGATGGTCTATGTTTAGAGCTTTTCAATTCTCCACGCTTTCATAATTTTGCAGGAAGATCCACACGTCCAGCTCCTCGTCCAGCAGCAGCACGCCCACCCCCTCAACCAGGTATCTCTAATCTACTTCGCTCTATCATTTGACAATTATGTAAGGACTTGGAACCTGTTACAAAATAATTTCCATTAGTTAATTGGTCTCCTTTATCTGTTCTCCTGTCTTTGGGCTCAATTTGCATTTAACATTGCATGTCAATGGTTGTTGTGTTCCTTCGCATCTCATTGTTTTATTGTTGATTATTTAAGTGAATCATGCTCCTCCACCGGCTTCTGTTCAAGGGAACACTGGTGGATCCATGCTTGGAAACATCGGTTCTACCATAGCACAAGGTACATGGGGATAAGCTCTAATTTTTCTTGTATACATCTCTCTCTTAGAATGAACGAAGGAAGATGTTAATGCATTTGTTTCTTTTGTTTTTGTTTTTTGCTTTGTAGGAATGGCTTTCGGTACCGGCAGTGCAGTGGCACACAGGGCTGTTGATGCTGTTATGGGTCCTCGCACGATTCAACACGAAACTGTTGTCTCTGAAGCAGCTGCAGCTGCAGTACCCACTGCAACTACCATGGGTGGCTCTGATGCTTGCAGCATCCACTCAAAGGCATTCCAAGATGTATGTTTTGACTATCTCCCATTGTTGGCTCCTTGTAGTATAAAATTTACATCATTGCAGAAATCTTAAACTTTATACATCATCCCAATGTACATCTTCAAATTAAATATCACTTGGTAGTTATTATTAAGGCATATTCCTACTCTGCTTGATACTGTGTTTTACTTGCCTTAAACATCCTCCTCTGCTTGATACTATGTGTGACTAAGATCTATAATCCATAGAACTAAAACCTTCTCAGTGCTTTACATGATAAGATATCTTCAGATATGCTGTGCTTATGTTTCATGGTAGATTGGTATTTCATAGATAGTGATAACCAAAGGAACATTGTTTTTTTGACGTTACCGAGTTTTTCTGCTTCCTTCTCCATTTGAGTCTGTCCCCAGCATCTTCTTAATAACACTATGAATTCCGGCATCTTACTGACAGAAAGTTCTGATGCTGATATTTCATCTTTGATTTCTTCTGCAGTGCTTGAATAGCAATGGCAATGACATTAGCAAGTGCCAGTTCTATATGGATATGTTGGCTGAATGCAGGAGAAACTTCAGTTCCACGATCAGTTCCTAAGTCTCTTGTCCTTGATTCATACGCTTTGATGCATCATTATGTTGGTTATGAGTTGGTTGCAATGGAACTATAACAAACAATAATGTTAAGATGCAAAGATGGTACTAAATGGCATATGGCTTCATTCTTCTTTATTCATTTATTGGCTGCTTGATCTTTTTGCTTACATTTTTTCTTCATTTTCCTTTTTGGAGAGGGTGGGGTGCAGTCGAAAATGCATCCCCATAAATATTTTTGTCATATTATACACCATATCACTAGAAATAAGCCAAAATAGTACGTTAAAGAAATTGGGTTTTGTCACGATTCGATTGGATTGTATGCATAAAGTCAATGCAACATCATCGACTAGACACCAACATCACAGGCTTACGGCTCTCCAATTCAGGATTTAGACTCCCATTATCCTGTTTTTCACGTGTCATATCAAATATGGGATAATTCATATTGATTCCATTTCATTCATAATTCGTAAAACTCCCTTAATCTCTTCGACAGCTCTATTCCCATCTAACCTTCTGTACTTGGTTTTCACATTTTATAGTAATTAAAATGCCATCATATAAACATTGTTTAAGCTTGAATAAACCATTGACCGTAGAAGAAATTGTGTATTCTAGGAAAAGGAATGGATAACATAGTTGGCCCCAAATGTCTAACATCTTATATTAATCACGTGAAATGTGTTAGAACAAGGTTCTAAATATAAAAGACCCAAAAGTCAATAAATTCTCTCCCCAAAGAGCCAAATATTCTATTTACAATATCAATATTGGTAGTTTCAAGTCTCTTATCACAATTTCCCTTTGAGAAAGCTTGTACAGAGTTTCTTCCATGCCTCTGTATCTGGCTCATTAGCCTCCAACTTGGACTTGGCCTCTTCCGCAAGAGACTCCTGGACAGATAGATACAATAAATGTATGCATAGAGTTGATAAGAGTTTAACAAGTCTGCTGGGCACTAATATACCTTAATGAGATTGCAATTGAGAAGACGATCGATTATATTCAACAAAATGTCCTTGGTGTACTCTGGGTGACCTTGGATGCCCATAATATGGTCACCGTATTTGAACATTTCAATCCCAGTTTTGTTTGACTGTGCTATAACTTCTGCTTCTGGAGGGAGCTCCCAGACCTAAACCATATTTCACTCAATTGAGTTACTAATTTTCAAGTTGGAGGTTGCGTAAATGGTCGGACATACCTCGTCCTGGTGGCATTCAATGACGGCTAAGAAAGTCGGCATTTTCAGGGATGTAAAGATCTTTGATGATTGTAAATGAACCTGTGTGACTCCAATGTCCCAGCCAGAAGTGGCGCGACCAGTCTTGCCACCCAAAGCTCGTCCCAATATCTAGCAAAAATAAAGGTTGCATGTATCATTCATCAACTATTTACTAGACACGACTTCATTACACGATGACCAAGTTGCTTGGTACACATTAGAAGTCAATAAACATTATGTGTTACACGTATATAAAACATAACAAATAATATTCTTTCGTGATTTCTAACTAGAAAAACAACCACCCCGTGTTCTTTTTCTTTGGTACACAGAGAAAAGGAAAGTAAAAGATTCTAAGGATGCATGAACATGGAAATACAAAGCATGATTTTGACTTGTTGGGATGAAATTGAACATCCTAATCACCCCACGATAAGAACCAAAGGTTCCATCACTTTTTATCCATTACATTATATGCATGTGTAACTGTGTGTGTGTGTGTGTGTGAGAGTATGGTTGACATCTAAATTAAATGATCAAAAGGAAATGATGTTGGATCTCACTAAATTAATATGCCAATCGTGAATTATTCTATACATCATTACGGGTCCATTTGGTAAGGTTCTATTTTTGTATTCTTGTTACAGAATTCTATTATTAAGTCAGTTCTTCTAAAAACTCGTCAGCATTTTCAAAAAAATGTTCAAACATATTCAAAACTAACTTCTTAGAAATAATTTTGAACTTTTCAAAAACTCTGTCGAACGAGCCTCCTTGAACCCAAAATTTTAGGGCGGGCGGGCAAAATATGTATATGCTATGTGCTTACGCATTATTATAAAATTCTTTACAAGTGGATAACACAAACGAGTCATATTGGTATATATGTGAACCATATATAAAGCATAGCCATGACACCCTTGCATTTTGGACCACCATCCTAGTCCAAAAGCTGAAACAAGCAACATAACATCTATTTATGTTCTCTCTCTCTCTCTCTCTCTTTCGTATTCTACCTAGAGGTGTCAAAATGAGCGAAATCTCCTTACACATAAAAGTGCAACTCGATCACGGCTCAACCAGGGCTCAACCCGAGCACGGAAACATTGAATCCATCTAGTTTTATTTTATGGCTTATTATATATTTTTCTCTCCTCTTATTTTCAACTAGACATTCTTCGTTGAAATATTATTAAACGCAAATAAAAATTTCTCAATCTATTATTCTTAAATACATTCTTAAAAAATAATGAAACTCAAACACACCTTAATTTAATATAAACAAATTGTGTCCATTGACAAATTCGAAGATTATAATATTATTTTAAAAAAAAAAATCAATTAGAACAATTTGTCCCAATGTCCCATTGAAGCAAAGTGTAAAAACGCAACTGAAAACGTGGTCGACTAAAATAAACAAACCAAATGCATATTCATTGTATTTTATTGAGGATTCGTTTTGTACGACTCCTACTTCTCGTAGAAGATAGATTACTTCTAAAAAAATTATTTAAACATATTTAAAACAATTTTTAATTTTTCAAATGCTCTGTCAGAAAAACCTTCATCGTCATCATGCCTAGTTCAACATTAGGATTCTGAAAAAGTATTATATTATAATAGGCATTTAACACCAGAAAACAAGGATAGCTGTCGAGAGATGAATTTCAAATACACACAAAACTGCTTTTAAGTAAAAACGGAAATGGCGTGAAGAATACCTGGTGACCAAAACAAATGCCTAGAACCTTCTTCTTCATCGCATCCAATTTCTTCAAAAAAACTACGAGTTTACAGATCCATAAATCATTACCATGGGCATCGCTACAACTACCGGTGATAACAAATCCATCGTACTCTCCGATCTCGTTATCTTCAGGAAACTCGCCTTTTGAGACCTTAAACATGTCCCATGTTTCGCCTTCTTCACCCAGCATTTGCACGAAAACCCCAAAATAACCTCCGTATAGTTTCTTCACGTAATCTGAATCCTCTGCACAAAGAAGAACAGCAAACTTGTTGCTACCCATTCTCTCTCTATGTATCAATATACGTGTATATATTGCTAGAGAGAGAAAAAGAGAGGAGCTGTTCTTCTCGGGGAGTTTTTTCTCTTTTTGGGCTTGAAAGAGGTGATGTAGCGAGTACTAATAAAACAAACTGATGGAGTTAAAGAAGAAGGTTTCGGAAAATTGAATTTACGGATTTGCCCCTTTGTCAATATTGACATTCCTTTTTAATAAATTTGTTACCTTTTCTAAAAAGTATATTTGGAGATTATAATTTTTTTTTTTCTAATTTTATATAACTTTAGAATCTTATTACAAATCTTAGTATTTTGTCCAAAAATATCTTAATATGAGTTAATAATATAAAATGTGTTATTTTTTAAGAATATGTGTTTAAAAATTTGAGAAAAATTATGAATTTATACATAAAATTATTTTATTCGAAAAATGTGTGTTTAAAAATAAGTTCTAAAAAATTATATATCAAATAGTAGCTAAACTGCCTTATCACTCTGGAGAGACAATAGTGACACTAACAATAAGAAATAAAAAGACTTGGCCCCGATTGGTTTGGATTAAAATTCAATTAAAATATAAAGTCAAAGTTAACATTTAATTTTAACTATACGTTTCATTAATTTTTATCAAAATTTACTAAAAATCATATTTTAATCTCTACCAAGCAAGGGCTTAAATTCTTGTCTGGTAAAGATTTTTTGAAAATATGTTTTGTAAAACGTGATTTTTCGAAAAATGTGTTGTTCGATAATAATAAAGGATTATCGGATCATGTGTAAAATTATATTTTATGACAATGTGTAATTTCAAAACGAGTTTGACGATAAATGAGTTCCAAACATGGAGCTGTGAAATATGGGAAAAAAGTAGAAAATAATTAGGGTTCGTTTGATTGTTATGGTGGAAAATGGGTGGAAAGAAAATGAATTTCAGATAAAATAATTGTCTAGAACTTGTTTTTCAGGGAATTGTTAATTAAGTATGTTTGATTGGTATAATTTTTCACCCGAAAATTTTTAAAATTTTGAATCCTTTTGTTTATGTTTGGCTTTATTTTACATAGAAATTGTTCATTAAAATGGATTTTTTTTTTTTTTACAATTGGTTATGAAATTTGTTACTATTGCCAAAAAGTTTTTTT
>CAIGRS010030437.1:0-10861 GCA_903798395.1 Fraxinus floribunda
TTCGGTTCTTCGGTTCTTGGTCTAGACCCGAGACCCGACTCAAACCTTTCGGTTCTCGATTCGGGTACCCGTTCGGGTCTTTAACTTATGAAGAACCGCTCGATTCGGTTCGGTTCGGATATTTTGGACACCCCTATTTTTATCTACATCAATCTCAACTCATGTAACACTTGAGAGTATGTTTGAGACCTATTGTTCCTAAAATGAGTTTTGTAATAGTGATTTTTTAAAATTGTGTCATTAAAAAGTAGAAAAAAAATTAGATTTACGTGCAAAATTATTTTATTGCAAAAGCGAATGATTGAAAATAAATTTGAGAAAAAATGAATTATTAGATAACGAGGTCAAACAGGACTTAATATATTAAAACTAATATTATTGGAAATTAATGATCATCATTCCCTATGGAATACAAGTGCAAAATAAGTTAAGACCCACTTGGTGTTGACTGTCTCTTAGTGCACATGTATGTGCATTGTATTTCACCTTCATACTACAATTATTTTAGTGAATAGCCTAATAAACGATTAAGTTATCTAATCATATATGATTAAATTCCAAGATTAGCTTGGCCATGGTTGGTACTTAGAAATATTTTTGTACAAATAGTTTTCTTATTATAACTTCGCTGTATACCACAAGTATTTGTAAAATTACATATGGGTTGGTATACAATATTGAGAGAAAACTTGTTCACATATGGGTGTTGACTGTCTCCTAATCCAGTAACCAAAATCTCTATAAATGTCCAATCCTTCCTGCATAACATATTTCTAGTTTTTTGCATTGGAAATTTATTTCCATTCTTATCAATAAAAACAACTACTACTGAACTTTAACTAGGCCATGGTTGGTACTTAGAAATATTTTTGTACAAATAGTTTTCTTATTATAACTTCGCTGTATACCACAAGTATTTGTAAAATTACATATGGGTTGGTATACAATATTGAGAGAAAACTTGTTCACATATGGGTGAAATACCCACTTGGTGTTGACTGTCTCCTAATCCAGTAACCAAAATCTCTATAAATGTCCAATCCTTCCTGCATAACATATTTCTAGTTTTTTGCATTGGAAATTTATTTCCATTCTTATCAATACAAACAACTACTACTGAACTTTAACTTTTCAGGAACTGGAAATACAGAGAAATGGAAAATATGATTTTCCTTGCTATGGTTTTCCTTCTGCCTCTTCTCTTTGTTTTCATCAAGAATTCATTATTTGGATCCAGACAGCTTCCTCCAGGCCCTTATATATGGCAAATTTTAGCCAACATAACCCAATTTGAAAAGAAACCTCACGTTGCATTTAAAAACCTTGCAAAAACCTATGGTCCTATCTTCTCCTTTCGACTTGGTGGCCAACTCTTGGTTGTTGCATCATCGCCTACTACTGCTAAGGAGATTCTGAAAACCCACGACGAAATATTTTCTGGAAGGTACGTACTGTAGAAACCATCTTATTTAAAAGTTTAAGCCGCTAAAGTAACTTATTTAAATTATGTCTTCAACAGATACTTGCCCTCGGTGTATTACAGAGTCCCACAAGCAGTCCAATCTTCATTAACAATGTCGAGAGAATGTGATGATAAATGGAAATTCCTACGTAGTATTGGTCATAAGTGTATATTTTCATCCAAAGCTGTCGAATTAAAAGCCGAAATAAGGAAGATGAAGATAAAAGATATGGTGGAATATATTAGAAGCAAGCAAGGTGAAATCTTGGACGTTGAAGACCTAGTACATGCTACTTTTACTAATATCATTAGCCATTATTTGGTTTCGACAAACCTGATTTGCATTAATGGAGAAGATGAAAATGCGAAAAAAGTGAAGGCTTTTCTGAATGAAATGGTTGAAATGGTTGCTGCTCTTGGATTGGGAGATTTATTTCCAATTCTGAAAAGGTTCGACTTTTGGAGCCAAAGCAAAGCTATGGATATATATGGAGGAGTAAAATTTATTTGGGGAGATATCATCAAGGAAAGAAGAGCTAGAGGGGACAGCATCAATTCAACTCAAGACTTGTTAGATGTTCTAAATCAAAATTCATTTTCTGATGATCAGATCGGCATTCTATTGACGGTAAAGTGTTGAATACATATATTTAAGTGTTATAGAAAGAACACATGTAACGAAGGATTCTCTGTTTAAATCGTATATGACCAACCCACCCCATTAAATTGAGCATTCTTTCACATTTTAGCTACATGCAGGAGCTATTGATTGGGGGGACAGATTCTACTACGATTACAACAGTATGGCTAATGGTAGAGTTGATGAGAAATCAAGATATTTTGCAAAGGGTTCGTGATGAAGTTGCTGAGGCCATTGAAGGAGACTTAATAAACGAGTCGTGTTTATCTCGGTCTCCATACTTACAAGCTTGTATAAAGGAAACATTAAGATTTCATCTTCCAGGTCCATTTTTGGTTCCCCATCGAGCAAATAAGACATGCAAAGTGAATAATTACACAATTCCAAAGGACTCAATTGTGCTGGTGAATGCTTGGGCAATTGCACAGGACCCCAGTAACTGGAATGAGGCTACAAGCTTCAAACCTGAAAGGTTTCTTAATTCGAAAGTAGATTTTAGGGGAAATCATTTCGAATTTATACCTTTTAGTGCGGGAAACAGGATGTGTCCGGGATCAACTTTGGCTATCAGACATATTCAATCTGTGGTTGCAGCTTTGGTCCATTATTTTGATTGGAGTCTTTCCGATGGCTCCACCGCAACTTATATCGACACAAATGATAAGTTTGGTACGATACTGAAGAAGGAAAAACCATTATGTTTGATTCCAAAGTTCAGAGAATTACAATCTATGTATGCTTAGATTATTTAGTCTTCTACAATGCGTATGGTTTATTTATTTTGAAATGAATTTAATTATATATCTGATTCCAATTCGTGCAGATTGTTCTAAGATTAAGTTTGTAGGGGTTTCATGACATTTTTTTTTTCATGCCACTTCATGAAATTGTTTAGAGACAACAAGGTTGATACGTAAATGTAGTTTAGACCTAATTGATTAGAAATCGCTAAAATCAGGATAAATTTCATATTTAGCCTCTATTTGGTGGGAATTTAAATCAGATTTTTCATATATTTTGACAAAAGTTGATGAAATATGTGGTTGAAGAAGGAAAAACCATTTTGTTTGATTCCAAAGCTCAGAGAACAATCTATATTGTTTAGGTGATTTAGTTTTAAAAATGCATATTTCATATTTCATTGTTGCCATCATGAAAAACCAAAAATAAAAGAGCGAGAGTAATATGATAATATGAAAGTAAAAAAGAACACAAGATTTACGTGGAAAATTTCACGCGTAGAAGAGGAGAATTCACTATAAGATCAAAGAATACAATGGTTTTGTATTTTCAACTTGTTTATATCAAGACGAAGAGCCAACTATATAAAGAGTACGTATCAAACTTTAATTATAGTATTTTAGATGGAAAGATTATCAAACAATTCAACAAATCGCGAAACAGAACTTGAGCCGGACAAAAGCGACGCACAAGTAGTTCCCTCATGGGCAACGAGTGGCGCCTCCGGCTCTCAAGTGCCGAGCTCGCACGCAGTGAGCGCCAGACCCCTGAGCACTCGAATGGGAGATGAGCGCCCAGCTAGCCAAAATGCGGTGACTTCTTCTTAGTACATCTTTTAGATTTCTTCAAGGCCTATTCAACTAAATCACCAGTACCTAATGAAATTTGGATCACACTTCAACTTTTCAATTAGGAGTTTATCACGTTATATCATGTGTTTGATGTTAATTATTCACGAGCTATTTCTGATTAATGGTCACTTCACAAGTCAGTTTGACATATTGGTAAACTAGCATTCTGAAAATTTATTTTCATACAAAGACCTGACCGGAGGAGCAAACAATGCCGGTTGGAAGTGGAATTTACACGTCAAAGTTGTGAAGTGGTGTGCCTTTTTCCTTTTTTGTGCTCTATAATTTACCTCATTCTAGTAAACTAGCATTCTGAAAATTTATTTTCGTTGAAAGACTTGGCTGAAGGAGCAAACAATGCCGGTTGGAAGTGGAAATAACTGGTGGTGGGTGGAATTTACACGTCAAACTGGTAAAGTGGTGTGCCTTTTCCTTTTTTGTTCTCTATAATTTACCTCAGATTGCAATGAAGGAACTACAAGAGCGAAAGATACCATTCACTATTCGGTGTTACCTCCCTGATGGATGGTTATATTCTATCATAGGTTTTAGTCTTTATTTTCTAGTCTCTTTTTTATGCTACATCTATTAGTTTTATTTTGGTACAATCCAGTTACTAAGATTATCAATTTTGGAAGGACAAAATTCTGATATTGAAGAATTGAAAGAAAGATGAAAATGTATTCACTCAACCGTGTATAAATGTACAATGGAGGTTCTATAAATACAGGAAAATGGAATCATTTTCTAACTAACTTCCTAACTAACTTACATGAAAAATTAAATGCAAAACTGATTCAATACAGCTATACAAAACAATCCAACTAATTCTCTTCTAGATGCTTTGGTTGTTGCTGCCTTGTCATCGATCCATGTTGGACTTCTTGCTGCTGATTGTGCTCTATCTGATCCAGCTGATATATATCTGGCGCTTCAATAGCCCCCCCCCCCCTCTCAAGATGCAAGATGGAGAGTAGATGTTCATCACTCCCGTCTTGAATAAGCAGGAGTAAAAGCTTTAAGAGTTTAAAGACTTAGTTAAAAAAATATCTACAATATGTGATGTACTGGGAACATGTTGAGTGATGATACTATCATCTTGTATTTTGTCTCGAACCAAATGGCAATCAAGTTCAATGTGTTTTGTTCTTTCATGAAACACTGGATTTGTAGCTATGTGAAAGGCAGCTTTATTGTCACTATTCAAGATAGCTGGTTGAAGATGTTCAATGTTTAAGTCCTTAAGTAAATATCCAAGCCAAGTAAGTATGCACCATAGGTTTTCCATTGCTCTGTATTCTGCTTCTGCTAAAAATCTGGATACCACATGTTGCTTCTTTGATTTCCATAATATTAAGGCTTCCCCCAACGAATACATAATAACCAGTTACTGATTTCCTGGTGTCCATACATGCTTCCCAATCTGAATCATAGTAACCCTTTAGTTACAACCTTGATTTTTTAGGATAGAGTAGTCCTTGTCCAGGTGCTCTTTTGATGTATCTTAATACCTTATTAGCAGCATGTAAATGTGGGATTCTAGGACTTCCCATAAATTGACTTAACAACTGAACCGAATATGCATGGTCAGGCCTGGTGATGGTCAAGTATAATAACCTTCCTACTAATCTTATGTAAAGTGATGGATCAGGCAATAGTTCTCCTTCATCTTTGCTGAGTTTCACGTTCTGATCAAGAGTGATCCTAGCAGGGGCTGAACCAATGGTGCTGAAGTCTGCCAGGATGTCCAAGGCATACTTCCTCTGGGATATGTGAATTCCATCCTTAGACCTTGCTACCTCAATGCCTAAAATATATTCCAATTTTCCTAGATCTTTGATTTTGAACTTCTCATTGAGAGAGACTTTGAGCTTATTGATGGAGTCAATACAATTACCAGGCTCTATTATATCATCCACATACACTAGAATTGCAGTGAAAGTACTACCAGTTAGCCTAGTAAACAGACTATAATCTGCCTATGATTGGGTATATCCTTGTTCAACAATGAAGCTGGAAAGCTTATAATACCATTGGCGTGAAGCTTGCTTTAATCCATACAAACTCTTGCGTAACTTGCATACTTTATTCCCACTGATATTGAGATAACCAAGAGGCAATTCCATGTAAATGTCTTCGTCTAAGTCACCATGTAAAAAGACATTATTTACATCAAATTGGTGAAAACTCCATCCCTTGATTGTTGCCACTGCCAATAAAGTTCTAATGGTGATTAACTTTGCCATAGGGGAAAACATTTTGTGATAGTCAAGTCCCTCTTGTTGAGTGTATCCCTTTCCCACTAGACGCGCCTTGTATCTTTCAACACTGCCATTAGAATTAAACATCACCTTATATATCCATTTACATCCTATGGCCTCTTTATCATATGGTAGATTGGTCAATACCCAAGTATCATTGAGTTCAAGGGCCTTAATCTCAGCTTTCATGGCAACACGCCATTCAGGAGAAGTAATGGCTTATTGGTAAGTTTTGGGCTCAGAATGATTGGTTATTAACGTTGCAAAAACGCAGTGAGGTGTGGACAACTTGTCATAGGAAATGTTATCATTAAGAGAAAAATTACTACATGTCATACCCTCTTTCTTTTTATTATTGAGCTTCTGAAATGGGAGAGGTGTAGAGGCATGTTAACACATGAAGTCTTCCAAGTGAGGAGGAGTCTTGTGAGTTCTGTTGGACCTTCAGGGTAGGTGAGTTATAATATGAGGGTTTGATTGCAAAGTATCAGTGATAGGGTCAAGAATGTCATTATTGGTGTCTTCATGAAGGTTGGAATGTTCTTGAAAAATACAAGTTTGACCCTAACAATACCTAGAGGAGGGGGTGAATAGGTATTTAATACAGATTAAAAAAAATCATGAATTAAACAACAAGTCACTTTTAATTCTTATCTAGATGGTTAATCGTGCAAGTTAAATGATCCTATGTTGAATTACCGCAGTTTGCATATCATAAACAATGAATAATAAAGCAGTAAAGAACACAAGAATTGTTCACGGAGAAATCCAACTAGGAAAAACTCTGACACTTTGCAGTCAATCCACTATAAACGATTATGTACTTATAGTCTACCAGACTAGACGACGACACGAACTATCTGATCTCCTTACTACAATTCTGACTGCTCTCCTGAATTCTGTGCTCCCCTATACCAATTCCAGCTGCAATAACCAATGCTCTCTTGGAACTCCGCTATCCTGCAGTAGTCCCTAAGTTGGTAGAATCGTCTATCTTCCGTGGATCACGAAGAACAACCCCTTCTTCACAAACTGGAACTCCAATCGCCTTCCTTGATCTTCATCACCCCTGACAGATATGAAGGAAGTTTAATTTTTGGTATTTGGATATTGAAACCGATATTTTTCTGACTACCAAGAATGAATCTCAAAGAAACATGAAGGTTGAAAGAAAATTGACAGCACAACGTTTTCTTATTGATCAACCTTAGAATTCTCATTCTGTAGCTTTAGGATATTTATAGGTAGGGTAGAGAACAAATGGGCCGGGAAAAAAAGCCTTTAAAATGAGAAATAAAATATTCCCGTATAAAACTGGCGCTCGAGCGAAGGTCCAGCGACAGTCGAGCGACAGGGTATCGCTTGAGCGAAGGAGGGGCGACGGTCTAACAACGATATTTCTGCTTTTGTAGCTCGAGTCAACCATTGACGACAGTCCAACGAAAATCCGCGTCGTTTTCCTCCTTGTTCTAAACTCGAAGCCCTAGACCTAATAACCANTTAAGTTCTTTTGTTCACAGAATTGGCCAATTACAAAATCAACTAAAACCTAACAGTTCCGTATGTGGTGAATCGTTTGGAGCGTTATGCTCAGCATAGTGAATATTATCAAAAACAGAGATTATAGGATCATTAGAGATAATAGGATTTTTTGTGAAACTTAGATGGCCGAAATCAGTTGAGGGGGTAGAGCTGTTGGATTTGATGTTTTTGAATGGAAAGACATTCTCATGGAAGATTACATTTCTTGAGATAAAAATTTTCTTGATTCTTAAATCCAGTAACATGTACCCTTTTACTCCAAAGGGATACCTAATGAAAACAAATTCCCTAGACCTAAGATCAAATTTGTGTCTTCCACTGACAAAATTAGTGGCAAAAGCTAGGCACTCAAAGATTTTTAAGTAACTGTAGTTTGGCCTGATCTGAAACAAAATTTCAAAGGGACTTTTGTGATCTAGGATAGGTGCTGGTGTTCTATTTATGAGATATACGGTTGTCAATACAAAATCATTCCAGTATTTTAAGGGAAGGCCACTTTGAAACCTCAAGGCCCTTGCCACATTTAAGATGTGTTGATATTTTCTTTCCACCTTAACATTTTATTTCGGTGTTTCAACACATGTTCTTTGGTACATTATGCCTCTTTTTAAGTAAAAATCTGTCATGTTAAATTCTCCACCATTGTCTGTTCTGATGGTTTTGATTTTTACTTTAACTTGAGTTTCAACCATTTTATAAAAGTTTTGTAGGGCTGTGGTAGCTTCAAATTTAAAACATAGCATATTGATACATGTGCATCTACTAAAATCATCAACAATAGAAAGAAAATACTTAGAACCATCCCTGCTGATTTCATTACAAGATCCCCAAATGTCACAATGGATCAACTCAAAACATTCACATGTCCTGTAATAACTAATACCAAATGGTAGTTTATGTTGCTTTACTAATGGACAGATAGGACTTTGACTGATACTAGATGATGCAGGAATGTGAATATTTCCATCACGGCTGAAGTTAGAATATGAAGAATGGCCTAATCTATAGTGCCATAGATCAGATTCCTTGTGGTTTTTAATAATAGACGCAGAGGAAGAGACTGATTTCCTCACCATTTAATACAATCCATCTTTCACCTCACCCATTCTAATCGTTCTCCAAGTCAAAATGTCCTAAATATAACAGTAATTAGAAAAGAAATAAGGCAACAATTTAGAGATTGAGCTAGTTTTTTTGCTGAAATCAAATAAAAAGTGAAGCTAGAAATGCAAAGCACATTATGCAAAATTATGAATTCAGAGATCTTGACAGTCCCCACATGTGTGACTAAAACATTTTCTCTGTTTGGCAAAGCTACAGAATAAGCTAATTTAGATTGAATGGATGTAAAGAAGGATGTAGAATAGATCATGTGATCTGTTGCTCTAGTGTCTAGAATCCAAGGTGTTTCGAAACAGTTTCCATTATTGTGATGAAATGCAATCAAACTTAGTGGTATACCAGACAATTTATGATTGAACTCATCTGATGGAGAAGAGTTAACAAGTGTTTGGATATTGTTGGATGAAGAAGCTAGCTGTTGAGAGTTTGTTGTTGGTGTAAGGAGCGCCATCAGTTGAGAGTACTACTCCTGACTCAATAATACTTGACCCTTGTCCTTCACTACCTTCTGATTAGGTGTTGCACTTGCAGAAACCATGTTGACAGCAGATTTTCCTTTGTCACTGAACTTGTGCCCGTTAGATGTACCCCATTGGAAATTCATGAAGCTTGTAGCATTTATCCACTGAATGTCCTGGCATTTGGCAGTAAGAGTACAGTGGTCTATTTGGATTTACCTTAAAACATCTATCAAGAGAGTGATATGTGACCTTGTAGTGAGTGCAATAATATCTGTCTCTTTTATGTGATGAGAAGCTCTGGTTTCCTCCTTCTCTGAGGTTTCTCTTGCTTAGAAAAGCCATAGGATCTGAGTTAGTAGGATTTGGATTATATATTTCTCGTCTCTTCTCTTCTTGTTGGATCATAGAGTACATCTCATTCATGCTAGGAAATTGCTTAATTAGTAGAATCTGAGCCTTCATCTCCTTGTAAGTCTCGTTCAGTCCCATTATAAATTTCATGACCCATTCCTTTTGCTGGTTTTGAATTATTGTTTTCAAACCTCCACAAGTACAGCTGGAAATGCTCTTGTAGTTCAATAGCTCTTCCAATAGAATTTTGGGCTTGGAGTAGTAAATGCTTACAGAATCTTGGTTTTGCAACAAGGTGGTGATATCCTTTTTAATTTCAAATATGCGTGGAGCATTTTGCTGAGAGAACAGCTGCTCTAGATCTAGCCAAAGGAGATAAGCCGTCTCTCCACATATCGTAATGCTCTTGATGACAATCAACATGGCATTCTACATCCATGTTATTACTATATCATTGCATCTAAGCCAATGTTCCATCAATGGATCATTGGGATCCTTTGGTTCACATAGAGTTCCATCAATAAATCCTAGTTTATTTTTGATCCTTAATGATCTCCTCATAGAACGAGCCCAAGAGTAATAATTGTTGGAGTCCAGAACATGAGTAACCAGCATAAGTGCTCCTTCATCATTGCTGCCAATGTAGTAGGGACTACTGGGATGAGTGGGATCATGAGGAAGAACACTTGAATTCCTTTCATCAGTTTGTTGTGGATTTTGAGTACGATTTAGATTAATGTTTGCATCTGTTGGAGTATTTGATTCCTCCATTTCATGCTCTGATGCCATATCAATTTTGGAATGACAAAATTCTGATATTGAAGAATTTAGAGAAAGCTGAAAATGTATTCACTCAACCGTGTCTAAATTTACAATGAAGGTTCTATAAATGCACAAAAATGGAATCATTTTCTAACTAACTTCCTAACTAACTTACATGAAAAATTAAATGCAAAACTGATTCAATACAACTATACAAAACAATCCAACTAATTCTCTTCTAGATGCTTCTGTTGTTGCTGCCTTGTCATCGATCCACGTTGGCCTTCTTGCTGCTGATTGTGATATAGCTAATCCAGCTGATATATATTTGGCAGCTTCAATAAAGATTGGGATGCTGAAGAATTGATTGTGCAAAACTCTTGGAAAAGTCAAGTTGGAGGCGACTAAGACACTCGTGCCTACTTTCCGAAATGGTTCGGGATGGTTGTATTTCTAGTTATGTTTGTGGGAATAGATATGATAAGTCAAGTATCAACTCGACCAATGGACTTGTGAGGATAACTTCTTGTGGACTAAAGTTATGGATGCTAACTCCTATGAATTGTCCTGATTTTGTTTGAATGCGTTTTCTGGTCTGAATGTTAAGCAGAGCCTGGATTAAATTTTGTTTCGTTACGATTGCATTGTTGAACAATTCAAAGAAAAGA
>CAIGRS010030468.1:0-13701 GCA_903798395.1 Fraxinus floribunda
GTCTGGACTTTACGAGAAAAGAGGTCGTTGGGTTCCGTGTTATTTGAAAACAACTTTCTGGGCAGGCATGTCCACAACGCAACGTAGTGAGAGTATGAATGCTTTTTTTGATGGATATGTCCATTCCAGAACTTCGTTGAAGCAGTTTGTCGAACAGTATGAAAGAGCATTGAGGAATAAGTTTGAGAAGGAATTTCAGGCTGATTTCAAGTCGTACTCGCAGATGGTACCTTGCGCAACTACTTTTGAAATGGAAAAACAATTTCAGGAGGTTTACACCATTTCAAAGTTCAAAGAAGTTCAGGCCGAGTTCACTGGAAAGGTTTATTACAATGTCATGTCAACCTCAGAGAGTTATCTCGAGATGAATTACGAGGTTCGAGAGTCTGTAGTATATCCAGGAGGTCGGAGGAAGAGAATATTTTTCGTATCGTTTCGTAATGACACATTGGATATTACTTGCAGCTGTCACCTTTTTGAATTTTGTGGAATTATTTGTCGGCATGCTATCATAATTTTGGATCGTAATGACATTACATCAATGCCGGAGCGGTATATATTGCGCAGATGGAGGAGAGATGTAAGTAGAGCTCACACGAGGGTTGCAGTAAATTACGACGGGTTGGTGAGTACACCTGAACAGTTGAGGTACGATGAAATGTGTATGGCTTTTTCGGAGGTTGCAGACCTCGCTGCACCTAATGAAGGGGGTTCACGCTCGATCATGGACTGGATAAAATCAAAAGCTATAGAACTCAGGAATTCGAATTCAAGTGGTGGTAGTAATGTCCCTTCACAGTCAACTCAATATACAATGGAAAAGCAAAATACCACCGACGTTAGTGTA
Organism: Fraxinus floribunda; assembly: GCA_903798395.1. Taxonomy (NCBI): domain Eukaryota; kingdom Viridiplantae; phylum Streptophyta; class Magnoliopsida; order Lamiales; family Oleaceae; genus Fraxinus; species Fraxinus floribunda. Next base: position 848 of record CAIGRS010030468.1, read on the forward strand.
TTGGATCTCAAATCGTCGAATAGGAAGGGTGCCCACGAAAGCTTCGGAGAAAAAGCGCATTGGAGTCAAGTTCGAAAAAGGGAAAGGTACATTACTTGCAGTTGATAAGCATAACTTTTATATTGAGGTCTCACATTTACTTATATTGGTATGCAGGGAAATTCGACTTCAAGCAAGTCAAAGAGATCAAAAGCTATGTCTAATCATGTTGAAGAGTCTGTACCCATCGTCCAGTTCAGTCAAGAGCTTCAATATGCGCAGCCAATGCCGTTGTCATACTCACAACTCCTACTAGTCAGTACATACTTCATGAGAACAATTTTTTTTAGATTTTTTTTTTTTTTTTTGAAGATTGTACTTATGTTGTTATTTATTATAGGGTGACGTCGAGAGTCATGTGTTAACTCAACAATTACAGTCATCTACAGGTATATTAAATTATCATGTTCAACCATGTATGTCATCTTATAATTAAAAGATTATTATTTTTAATTTTCGTCATCCACATGTACCATCGCCTGCACCCATTTCAAAAGATTTGACATGTCAATACTTTGCCGACCAGCGTCAACCGGGGATGGGTGAAATGGGCTTCGATGTCGTTCAGGTAAATTAAGCTTTTTTTTTTTAGCTGTGTTGTTTGTGTACATGCTTATTAATAAAAGTTTTTATATGAACGAATTATACAGGAATATCGTTCCAACACCGCCCCCTACAATCCGCCAACAATGTCGAAAAACATCGATGGCAATAGAGTTCAAGGGATTTGAAAGGAAGAGGTTGTGTTAGTGTTAGATGTTAGATGTTTGGAAGGTTTTTATTATGTGATTTGTAATGAACAATCTCCATTGTAGTCGTGCTTGATTTGAATGAATTGTGTAGCAAAAAAATTGAATTTACCTTCATCTAATGATTTCAACAATCTACATTTGCCTTTATTTTGATGTTAATGCAAGTACTATTTTAATCTCCTTTTGTATGTACAAGTGGGGTATCAAACTTGGCAAATTCTGGGGTATATTTGGAGTGTCTGCTGATGGATTTCTCTAAAATTTTGAATATTCTGGTGCATATTCTGGCAATACCGTGGTGTATATTCTGGTGCAAATTCTGAGTTTTGGGGTGGTGTTATTTATGAGTTGATAAGTTATTATTGTCACATTATCCAATATGATTTTCAAGTTTTGGCTATTAGTTTGTTAAATAATTTGTAAATGTCAACAGGTTGCATTATCATGGTATCTTCATTCCCAGTAAGATATTTGCATTATCAATTCCTATAAATCACTACACTTCACTACAGGAATTAAACAAGATGGTCTATGATTAGTTGTAAAAAATAAAAACAAACTAAACATTCAAGTCATTTTGATGGTCAGGATGCCTTCAATACCATTAACAAGATACCATTTCAACAGATGCATTGAAAATGTTTGTTCAAGACCATTAACAAGATATCAAACTGCCTTGCCAAAACAAAAACAATAAGCAGCCATAACATGGTCAAGATGCCTTCAATACCAGCAAGCATCTAAGACTACTACAAAACGCAATTCCACTCCACTTCAACTCTACTAAGCTGAATGACCTAACATAGTAGTTCCTTAATTTAACTATTTATACAAACAAGATTAATTTAAATGCCGATCAATCTATGCCCTTGCCTTTATCATTCACTTCTGCACTTCCTTTCCCCTTGCGAAATGTGACGTTGAAAGAAATCTCAACATCTCGTTTTTCAGCTATTTGAGCTAGGCTATCGAACATAGTCGGAAGATCTTCGACTTCCTCGATTGCCGTAGGATTCACCGCTTCAGTCCCGATACTCGATTCACCCCTTGATTCTTCGTTCAAGACTCAATCAAAATAACCACAATTTTTGCTGCACGTTTTGAATAATTTTCCTTTGTTGTCAGTCTCCCTTTCAATCTCAAAACATTTCTGCAATCCATTGACACACCATGGGCATCGCCGTTTCATCGGGCAATCCTTGAAGAAGTGCTCCTTGCTTCTACACCCATGACAAACACCAACATTTCTACCTCCCATCCTGGACAGGTAGCAACAGGGATGCTTAGAAAAACGGAATACCAACATTTCTACACCAAGAATTAGCAACAAATATAGTTATGTTTCTATCATATTCAACACAGAAATTCATCTACGGATATTATCTCAGTCAAATCCATTGAACATATTCATAGCCAACCAAACGTATAATTCAATACAGAACAATAAAATTTGGATAGGTCTTAATCTACATTCTTCGACTGCATTGCACTGGCCTAAGAAAAGCTGTAACTCCTCTGCTAAAAAAAAAAAACAGCCCATTTCTTCTCCTTCTACCCCCTTGTTCTTTTTGGATTTCATCTCAATAAAATCGAAGACATACAGAGAGAGAGAAAGGAGTTCTTGCCTCGTGTTCTTAATTTATTTACAAAGAAAAAGATAAGAGTTCGAGAGTAAAAGATGGCTGGGAAGATGATGATTTGGGTTTCAGTTTGAGCTTGAGATGCCTAGATAACAAGAATCTGGATCGACCCACACCTAATTTCCCCTTGAATCTCATAAATCTAACAATTTCATATGTTTTCCTTTCCTTTCTCGTAAATCTCAATAAACGATTGTAAAAACTTACAGAAAATTCTTCTTCTTCTGCCCTTCTTTGTGTGTAACTGGATTTTCCTTCAACAGACAAATGTTTGGCGCCGAACGGAGGTCACGAAGGAGACGATTCGTACGGTTTTGGAGATTGGGGATTTCGATTTTGAACGTGAAGAATGATGGGCGATCGAGCGTTTTTTTTTTTCTTTATTTTTCTTCTTCCCTTTTAAAGACTTTCTCTTGCCACGTCATCTGTGAACCATCTGTGAAGGTCGAGTCTGTAAGTGTAGCGCGATCGGCCAATAATACATCATGCAATTAAGCTATTCTTTTTACCATTATACTCTCTCTAGTCTTTAGGAACGAGCTCTCTTCGACAAAAAGAAACTAAGACTCCATTTAACCTTCATTTCTTATTTTTCCTCGAACTCATTATTAATAACACATTTTACGTTATTCATAATATATATTAACCTTTATCGAAATGGACTTGAAATTTATTTTCTAACTTTTGAATTGTTTTTCTCTACGGACATTACAAGATTCTTTCATGGATTAGTTTTTGACCAAAAAACATGAATCTTGTCAGGTGTATAACGACATTCACTGCTTCATAATCACTTTGTCAAAATACAGCTTGCATTTGTCTTTTGCTTTTATCAAAGCTGCTTTACTGAAAGTATAATACGTCACCGTATTTGTATTTCCATACCAAATACTCCGCCATTTTTAACCTGTTACCCACTCTGAACTATGCAAACGGAAAGCGAAAATTCATTGCAAAAAAGTAAAATAGTGTCGGGAATTGGGTTCTAATTAATGTTCCCTCCAAATCCAAATCTCCCTTTTTCTTGGAAACCCCAAAATTTCAGCTTTTTCTTTTTCTTTTCTTTTCTTATGAAACCAACAAATTTAAAGAAAATTGGGATTCTGTTCCGTTATGTGTTGTTGCATTTGCATCTTGAAGTTTAAGATGCACTCTTCTGTTTGAAGTAGAACCCACATCTTGATTTCACTGATTATTTGCATAAATTTCTTTATAAAATAAAGGAGAGTCCAATTTTTATTTATTAATTAGTGGTTAGTTGGGGAGATGTTTGCATTAATGATCTAGGGTTTGTGTGCTTCAAGATTTTGAGTTGACTTTTGGGGTTTTGCTTATTCAATTTTCCTGTTTAGCAGATTAATTCTTGGTGGCCTGCAAAAAATATAGCTAAAATAATCTTTAAAAAAAAATCAAGATTCAGTTTTGGTGAAGTATTTGAAACAGAAAAATGGCAGAAGCGGCAAAAGTAAGGCTCGTGCGTTGCCCCAAGTGTGAAAATCTCCTCCCTGAGCTCCCAGATTACTCTCTTTACCAGTGTGGTGGCTGTGGTGCTGTTCTCAAAGGTATAATATATACAGAAGTGTGCGTCTGTTTGTGCGTGTTTTGTTGGACTAAGTGGATCCAAATCATACTCAGGATAGTTTAGATATATTTTCGATTCAAGGATATATATACATCTTATTCTCTTTAGTGAAAATAGTGGTGGACATAACTTTCACATTGAGCGCAAATTACTTCGCGAATGTCTGTGCTTAGCTAATTTCTGTTGCTTTTTTTTTTTTTTTTAAACTTATTATTGCTCTAGAAAGCAAGAATTATGGTTTAATCCTTGACCAGTTTTTTATAGGCATTTGTAACAAAAAAGGTACCCTGTATCTTCATGTATATATTAGACAACATACAGATATCATATGGTTATGTAATGAATTCTAATTGCAGATTCTATGTGCCTAATAAGCTGGATATTATATGTGTTTGTTCAATCATCACCGAGGTGTTAAAACTGAAAGAGTTATGGTTATGATTATTTGGATAGAAAGAGTAAGTGGTCTTGAATGAAATTTGAAATCTTGTTATGGTTTCTTCTGATGGTAAAGCCAAAAAAGTAGTGGATATTATATTACATTACATTATGATTGTGTATGTACTCCACATGTAAATATGACGTTCCTATATTAATTTAATCATGTTTATGAACAGAACAATTCAAAATGATAATCAAGACATAATATTTATGATGTTTGAACTGATATGCATGTGAAGTTGTAAAATTTTAATTGTTAATTATGGTTGGTTTAATGACACAGCTAAAAAGAATGGGCTTATGGAAGATGGGTTGTCAGAGATATCTGATGATGCGAAAGGTGTAGAAATTTCCGAGAAAGGTAGTATGCTTAATGTTTCTGAGGTGGGTGTTGAAAGTAGTGTGGGAATTGAACATAATAGAACAAATGAGAGAAATGATATCGACATAGTGGTTTTAAATGGTAGTCCCACAACCAGAACAGAAAATAAGGAAGTACCATTCAATTCCCGTGTGAATAGAAAAGAAAGAGACAGAACTAGAAGAGCAGAATATTTTGATGAAGAGTACAGCTCTTCTGCAGAGGGTATGATTAACGATAGGAATCAGGGTAAAGACAGTAGCATGGACATGAAAAAGCCGATATATTCTAATTTTCATAGTGAAAATGAGCTTGATGAAATTGGGCATCCAATGAGATCATTGAGGTCTAGGCCTGCTATGGACACGTGGAGCCTGGAAAGAAATCAATCGGTGGCTTCGTCAGCAAATACCAGAAGTGTAGCCCCACATGGGAGGTTTGATAGTTCTCTGTATCATGGTGAGAGGCCATCGAGCTATGACATAGACTCTTATTATAGATACGGTGAGAGGACAAGATATCAGGATCATGATATGGATGGGTTTGCTAGAGTTGAAAATTTAGAGAATGATCGGGCTGAGCTCCTAAGGAAACTAGATGAATTAAAGGATCAACTAACTAGATCTTGTGATTTAGCAGAAAAACCTAATGATAGACTCGGTACTGATAGAAGGATGCCTCCAACTCCACCCGATCCTTATGGTAGACATCATGCTTCTTACGTGCAAGAAGGCTTGGCTAGTTCGCATGGTGTTAACCAGCAACCCCTTGGTTCCAACGATTTGAAAACCCTTTATTCAAGTTACAATCGTGGACGCATTCCTCACATGGATAAATTTGGTTCAACAATGCAAGACTCGTATCCTCAAAGGAACTTCCCACCCGAGTTCTTGGGGTATGGTGATATTTATCAGCCAGAAATGCTCCGTGGGCCTCCTAGTCAGCCGCCACCTAAATTTTTGCAACGGCCATCTCATGAGCACCATCCAGGTCACTACATGGATATCAATCGCAACCTTTTCGCATCACATCCACATGAAACCTTTTTTCACCAGCCTGCATGTTCTTGTGTGCACTGCCTTAATAATAACTGGCATTTGCCTCCTAAAATTCATCAAAGGTCTCGAGATGACCCCAATCTTCTATACCATCCTAATTCTGCTCTGCAACGTCCCCAGGGTTATATATCTGAAGGGTCCAATTCTCATCAAATGCATTCTCGACAGCCCCTAACAATGAGTTCAAATAATGCTGATTTTGAAAATGGTGGTTTAATTTACCACCGTCCTAAAAGGTCAGTGGTAGCCCATGGGAGTGGACAAACATGCAGTCCCATTGCAGGTGGTGCCCCTTTCATAACATGCTGTAACTGCTTTGAGTTACTGAAACTGCAGAGGAAGCACATCTCAATGGTGAAAAACCAACAGAAAATAAAATGTGGAGCTTGTTCTTCCATAATCTTGTTTGAGCTTGGGAACGATGGGATTATTATTTCAGTCCTTCCAAACATTGACCAAGTTCAATCTGACACTGAAAATGGTTCTACTGGAACACTGGATGAAAATTTTAATTATTCGCATGGTGATTGTGGAGAAAATGCTGTTGATATGGACCCCTGCTCTAATGCTTATGACGACTCCGAACCCAAGTACTCTCCAAGAGACAAGAAGTCAAATTCTAGTGAGTCTGGGAAGCGGCAGGACCCTCTTTCTCTATCTTCCAGTTTCTCTGAGAATGAGCAGAGACTGGACGTTGTAAATGCTAGAACAGATGTTTCTCCTAGTGCTGAGTTGCCTTTTAAAGAAGTCAGGTCTTGCCCAGTTCCTGATTCACTTCCTCAGGAATGTCCTGATCATTCTTCTGCTAATAATATGGTCAATCGATATGAAAAGGGTAACAAAAGTAAACGATCTGAGCAGGAGAAGGTTTGCCTCGATAAGCTTACGTCTCGACAGAATTCTGTAAAAGATGCACCTGTGGCAACTGAGATGGACGTATCACTGAATGCATTTTCAAATACCAGTGTATCACAGGACTCGATAGACACGAGTAAAGAAGATCAACCAAGGATCAATAAAGGGGGTGAGTCGTTCTTCGTGGGTCTCATCAAAAAGAGCTTCAGAGACTTCTCAAAGTCTAATCAAAATGTAGAGGATAGAAGATCGCAGGTTTTTGTCAATGGGCATTTTATACCAGATCGTTTAGTTAAGAAGGCTGAAAAGCTAGCTGGACCTATTCAACCTGGAGGGTACTGGTGAGTACATGGACATAAGATTGTGGCTCATTTTATATGGACTAAATTTGCATCCCTGAGTTCATCATTTATGTAGTGAATCCTGTTTCCATATATTTATCAAAAGAAAAAAAGAACCCTTCTGCTATAGATTTCAATATAAATATCTCAAATACAGCATACTGAAAAATGAATTATTTGAAAGACACTAATGTTGGTTTACATTTTCAACTGCACACCTCCCCTCACTTCTCTCTACGTCCCCCACTTCTTTCTTTCCACTTAAATAATACAACTTCTGATATCAGAGAATAATTTTGTAGCTATATTGTGCACCCTCGTGATTAGTGGCTGTGATCTTGTCTTTTTGACTGGAAACACTAATGGAGGTTTTTGCAAATTCTATGATAAACCAGGTATGACATTCAAGCTGGATTTTGGGGTGTGATGGGACATCCTTGTCTTGGGATTATCATGGTGAGTCAATTAATATCTGATGCATAATACCCTTTTCGTTGAAAAGAACTTTATTTCATATCTTGTTGTATTATTCAAGAAAAGAAAAGTAGTAACGATTTCCATTATGCTGGAACATTAATGTTATGCAGCCAAATATTGAGGAATTCAATTACCCTATGCCAGAAAATTGTGCTGCTGGAAACACAGGGGTTTTTGTAAATGGGCGTGAACTTCACCAGAAAGATTTAGATTTACTTGCTAGCAGAGGTCTTCCAATCACACGACACAGGTCTTACATTGTTGAGATTTCTGGGAAAGTGATGGATGAACACACTGGTGAAGAACTAGATGGCCTTGGCAAACTTGCCCCAACGTAAGTTTTTCTCCTTTTTTTGTCATAAATTGTACTTAGTGTTCTCCTATTTTTTTATATTCAAGGAAGAAAATAATAGCATACAATTCATATCATATTGATTTATTTACTAACAATTAAGTCTTAATGAATGTACAAATATAGGTAAGATTTACCCGCAAGGGTAACAGGTTTTCCTCTCTGCATCCTTATATTTTATCACATATGAATAGCAATACTATTGATCTTAATACTATGATTATGTTATAAGTCCAATTCATATTTTAGTAATATTTGCCTGTTGTCTTCTGAGAATTCGTCAATGGTATAGAGAATGTACAAGTCCCAGTTTAGGTTCTAATTTCTGTAGTTAACAGTAGACTTTGAACTTCTGTCTTCTTCAGGATAACAGTACGAAGAAGTTAGGTAGAAATTTTTATAGTTCTTTTAATTACGGAAGCAATTTTGAGTTTTTTTAGATCCGTATTCACTGTCCTTTCGGTTAATTTGCTATTTTATTTTTTAGAAGTTCTACTTAACTTTGGCATTCATTGCTCTAGCATTAGGCATAATTTTTAGATGAGTTTTGCTGAACATCCATTGTGTTGTTTGGCCGAGCTTATAAGGTACTTACGAGTACCTTTTTTGAAAAAAAATGTCTGTACGTACTTATCAAACAAGGTACGCAGCCAAATAGGTTCATATCAATTCTATAAACAACGCATTCTTTCCCACCAAGCAATTTCTACGCGCATGTACTAATGATTATTGAAATTTGAACAGGGTCGAGAGAGAAAAGCACGGATTTGGTATGAAAGTTCCCAGGTTTCTTGCGCAATTGCAGCGCTAGTTGCAGATGCTTGATGAAGACTTGATTTGGTGGCAACATTCTATGCAAAGTGGTGCATGTTGTGAAAACTCGTTTGTTGTTTGCTGTATTTGAAAAAATTTCATTCATATATTTGTTTCCATGTTTTGGATCATTCATCAGTTAGCAAGTGCTATGACTGCTTTTGCTTTGCTTGCTTTGGTTTTGGTAAACTTTGTTCTCAACAATTTTCTACTAAAAAAAGATCGAATTGTAATTAAAAAAAATTCTTATTACATTTTTATTGCCTTCTCTTTTTCATCCAATTTTATTATATTTTTGTATTTGGATTATTTACTTAGATATTTCTTTATTTTTTGTTATCAAAGAATACTATAATATTATTTTGATTATTTATGTATTTAATTGAGGTGTCTTAAATTTTTTATTCTTTAAAAAAATATTTTTTATCACATGGGAGGGGAAAGATGATGGTGAGGTTCGAACATCTACCTCCTACGTGCGAACTTTCCACTAGTTTTTAGTTCCAAGTGAATGTTATTTTAAATGAAAGTTTATCAAAAGTCGAATGAATTCTATAAAAAATTTAAAATGAAAGTTCCATACAAATATATAAAATTTCATACTTTAAAAAAAATCTATTTTTTTTTTTAGAATGAACAGACGACTCTCATGCTGAAGTTGGTGGATTGATTTATATTGGTGGTTCAAACCCATACATATTGTACAAGCTTCATCTTCAGTTGGATGCAGCTTCGATCAACTCGTGTATTATTTTAAAATTAAAAGCGACTTGGATCAATAATTTATACACTAAGAATTTGTTTTTAACAATTTAATATTTATTTTCTTGACCCATCAACTAAACTTCACTTCGTCGGCCAATTAATTATCTCATGATCTGTGGGCTTATTGGGCTCTCTAAATGGTTCTCTTTAACACTTAGTTGGCCAGCTTCTGTTTTGACCCTTGGATCATAATGGACGGTTGTGATTGAATCTTGGCTAGATATTTCTCTTGTCTGACCTTTGAGCATATATTCACGTGGGTTAGCTTACTAGAGACACTTCCTTCATCTTCTCAGTTTTCTTCTTGGCTTCTCCTGTCTGGTTGCTTCTTCTCCCCCTTAATATTCACTATTAGCCCATGGTTGAGAGACTCCAGTGCATTACTTGGGCGTGAAACAGAGCTAGGTTTGGGGAAGTTTCTTGTGAGGCTTAGGTCAGTGATTAGGGCGATATTCTTGGCTGTTTTGGTAGACCATTTGGTCGATGACCCAAGCCAAGGTTGAAGGAGGTTTAGTTGGTTCTTGATCTCTCTCTCGGGATAGTGATTGCAAAGCGTGGAACGGGCTGTTCCTGAGCCTAACTGGCTCAGCCGTAAGAAGGAAGAAAGCACGGTGACAGGGAAGTGTAGTTCTGTTCTTTATGCTTTCGGTTTTGTCTCCTGTTTATGCTTTATGTTCTGATTTCAATTTATAGTCTTTATGTACATCTGTAAATGCTATGGNTGTTCTTTATGCTTTCGGTTTTGTCTCCTGTTTATGCTTTATGTTCTGATTTCAATTTATAGTCTTTATGTACATCTGTAAATGCTATGGTACATATTGATATGCTGAGGTTCTGAGTTCTATGGTTTATGTACATTCTGAAAATGTTAACGTACGCTGATTTTCTATTGATTGTTGAACTCTGTTAGACTAACTTGGTGTCTGATATTATGCTATTGGAGTTTGCATTGTGATATTTATTCCCAACATGATCTTAACTCATCAACCGATAACAAAGAGTAGTTTATTTATTTTTAATTTTTTTATTGTATTATTTTTTCGTCATAATATTTTATTTCTAGAGGTGAATAGTTATATACTTTTATAAATATTAATCAATGTTTGACTAGATTAAATTAAAGTTTAAATGATTATAAATTGTGTGTCTAATGAAATATGTTGATAATATGTAAATGTTTATTTGATTTAGATAAAAATGAGATTTTTAATAAATCTTGATTTAAAAAAAAATAAAAATTGGCACAATACCCAGTATCCTTTTATGACCCTAAACCCTCCTCTATGGTCCCCCATCTCCAAATCTGTTAAGTTCTTCACTAAAATGAATTTTGAAGGCCAAAATAATAAAAACATCAGGACATTTTTGTCTCAGTCTCCACGTATTTACTCATTTCAAGGTTGTACATCGCAAAGTTTATGAAATTCAAAGTTGTATTTCGCAAAACTCATCAAATCGATGATTGTACGTCGTAGCATAGACCAATTTCAAGATTGATTTGCACACGAACAACATTAGAACATGTCTTCTTCTTCCCTATCACAGATACACATCCACAATTCAAACGAGAATCAAAACCAAACAGAAAGTTGCTAAAAGGGAAATGAAGTTCCGTTTGGTCCGGATTAAAATCTGATTTTAATCCAAGTCAAAGTCAAACAATTAATATTAATCACTTCTTTCATGAGTTCCACAACTTTTCAACTATATATTTCAAAAACTTTTATCATAATTTACTAAAAATCTAATTTTAATCCTCATTAAACACCATTGAAATCATACCGAGTCCCTATACCAGGTTGAAATCAACCAATCATACCAATTTCACCATCATTAAAACAAGGAAATGAAGGAAAAAAAAATAAAATCTCTCTCTGAAATCAAATCCAAATTCTTCTTCTTCTTTGCTTAATCCTAGTATTATAAGCAAATTCCATTTCCTAACTTCAATTTTCATATCCCATAATGAAATCCACTCAAGAAATTCATTTTTTTTTTTTTTTTTTTTTTATAAGTGTGGAGATGATGAAACAAAAACATCCTTGATGTTTATATTGATTTTGGCCTACAAAATTCATTTTAACGGAGAACTTATTAAATGTGGACAATAGGAGGGTTTTTCGCAACGTTTAGGCCATTTAGGGGAATTTTGTACCAAAATGAAAGAATAGAGGGTATTTCACAAAATAGGCAAACGTTAGAGGATATCATGCCAATTATACTTTGATCAAGATATCTAAACCTATTAAAATTAGCTTTCTTTAACTACCCTAAGCATTCCGTAAAAAGTAAAGCTTAGAAATCAGTGCGATTCGTTTCTTTACTCTTGTCGGTTCTCGTCATATTAAATAGGGACTAACTTCACTATTACTCCCCAACTTATGGCCGAAATTACTTATTAATCCCGATTCATTCATTTTCAATCGCGTATCTTACGAGGTCCACATTTTTTTTTTCAATCCTTCATTCACATGTTTTATTAAGTTTTATAAAAAAATCTATTAAAAATCTAATTTTTATCTAAATCAAAAAGGGCTAAAATGTAATTAATAGAAAAAATAAATTGAAGAGTGGGTTGGTGCCCAGTTTTTAAGAGAATTGATATTTATACGCCACGACCAATAAAAAAAAAAAATATCGTGAGCCCCTATTGTGGAGGGGGGGCTGTACACCGAGGTGTCGATTGACACTCCTGTGTACACATAACAAAACCCAAATTTTAACATCTATATTTTTGAAATAAATAGCATATTACTTGAAATTATAATTTATTGAAAATTTAGACTCATTTCGATAATTGAAACTAGTCGAAGAATTGTTAAATCTCAATTCTATTGATTAATGTGAAAGTGACTTCATTGCCATTAAATCAGACCGACACTACTAGATAACATTATTCGATAATGAAAGTTTAGGGACAAATTTATTACATTATAGAGGTCGAGCGTTAATCAACTTATTAGGACAATATCTCAGGGACCAATGGTACAATTTCCTGTATATAAATCATTGAGGCGAAGGTTAGCGACTGCGGACTGCCATCGCCTGAGTAACGATTGAATGGGAGAGAGTGAGAAAAGCTTAAAACTGAAAGATAAGAGTGGAAAATAGAGAAGAAAATGCTTTACAATTGGAAATATTGGTGGAGATCTCTTCACAACCACAATTGCTTTATAATCAAGTTGGGTGTTTCAAGTCTTTTAGTGGGTCTTGCATTTAGGCTTCTCTACACTCGATCCACTGAGATTTCTCCTATTTCTGACACCCCATTTCTTGATAATGCCCGGATCTCACCACCTGTTAATCCTCTAATTTCTCAAGAAAATACAGATGGATTTCCTCCCGAAGGTCAGATCTTTTTGCTTTCTAATTCCCTCA
>CAIGRS010030481.1:0-16428 GCA_903798395.1 Fraxinus floribunda
TCACATCAATAATTTTTCTTACTTTTTCAACCACACATTTTTCATCAATCTACTATTTCATAATACATTCTTCCAAAATAATGTGACTCAAACACACTCTGGATTTATTCCTTGTATGACGATACTCTCAACTCATCAATTCTATTACTTGTCAACGATCCCATACGCTCGCGAATTTTACACGAACATGACCTGTTCCTATTGTTACAAAATGGGAGTTTAGATATTATGTGTCTTTTATTGATGGTTATAGTCATTATTGTTGGATTTATCTTATGAAACGGCGACTTAATTCTCTTTCTATTTACCATTCTTTTAGAGCACTTATTAAAACTTAACATTCTGTTGTAATTAAGTGCTTTATATGTGACTTAGGTGGAGAGTTTACTTCGGCTAATTACTCTGAATTGTTTGCTCTTGATGGCACAATTCATCAAATCTCGTGTACTAATACCTTATAACAAAATGATGTTGTTGAACGAAAGTATAGGCATATTGTAAAAACTGCTCGTTCACTTCCATTGTCTACTAAAGTTTCCAATGAATTTTGAGGAGAAGCAATTCTCACCGTGATTTCTTTAATTAACAAGATTCCATTTTCCTACACATTAGATTTACCACCTTTTGAAATAATGTATGGACATCCTTCTGATTACTCATCATTAAGAGTCTTAGGTTGTACTTGTTTTGTTCCGAGTCTTGAAGTTGAAAGTAGTAAGTAGACATCTTGCTCTGTTATCTATGTTTTCTTGGGTTAGGGGCAGGGGTAAAAGGGTTATTGCTATTTTGATCTCATTAATAAAAAATTATATGTTTCTCGTCATGTCGTGTTTCTTAAGCACATTCCATTCTTTTCTATATCTGATAATACTCATGACATGACTAAAACTGATCTTCATCATATTGATCCTTCTCTGATGACATTGACAAACCACCTCCCCATACCCCATGTACTGTTGATTCTTCATGTCCTAAAGGTACACATGCGTAGGCTCATGATACCACTCCTCTTTTTGTGGTCTCCCAAGCACTGTCTGAGATTGTTGATCCAGCTTGTGCTCCTTCCCTTCTTCGATATCCTCAACGTATTCATAAGTCCACTTAATTATCTGATTTTGCTTATTATTGTTATTCTGAATCTTTTTTGTTGTTTTCTAACCTCCATTCACAAGTTATTTCAACCCTTCGTATAAAGAAGCTATTCTGGATCCTCTTTGACAACTGGCTATGGTTGATGAACTCTCTGCTCTATATAAGACAGACATTTGGGACTTGGTTGCATTACCTTCAGGTAAACTTGATATTGGTTTATAAGATTAAACCAAATATGATGGTTAAGTTTAGCGTTACAAGACTAGATTGGTTGCTAAGGGTTTTAATCAGCAGTATGTTTTAGATTATGAGGAGACTTTTGCTCATGTTGCCAAGATGACCACTGTTTGTACACTTATTGTAGTTGCATCTGTTCGTTAGTGGTGTCTCTCTCAGTTGTATGTCAAAAATACTTTTTTGAGTGGAAATATTCAAGAGGAGGTTTACATGGTTCCTCCTCTTGGTCTTTCTCACTCTCCAGGATATGTTTGCAAGCTTAAGAATGCACTTTATGGCCTCAAACAAGCACCTTGTGCCTGGTTTGAGAAAATTTTCACTGTTGTTACCTCTATTGGTTTTACATCCAGTTATCATGACTCTGCCATATTCTTTAGATGCACTTCGGCTGGTCGCATTCTATTTTTGCTATATGTTGACAATATAATTATTACTAGTGATGATGTTGATGGGATTGCAAATTTGAAATCAGAATTGGCTCGTCATTTTGGAATGATGGACTTAGGTGCATTATCTTATTTTTTGGGGATCGAAGTTGCGTCTTCTCCTAGAGGTCATCTTCTCTCTCAATCTAAGTATACTATGGATGTTATTGAGCGTGCTCGTCTTAATGATATAAAAACTGCTGATACTCCTCTTGAGTCCAAAGTTTGATATTGTCCCACTTATGGTGTATCCTTGACTGATCCCACTTTGTATCGCACCATTGTTGGATGTCTGATTTATCTTACCATCACACATCTCGATATTGCTTATGATGTTCACATTCTTAGTCAATTTGTTTTAACTCCTACAATTCATTGGGCAGCTGTTGTTCATATTTTGTGCTATCTTCGTGGTACTTTCTTTTAGGGTCTTTTATTTCCATCGGTCTCCTCTTTAGTGCTTCGTGCCTACTCTGATGCTGATTGAGCTAGTAACCTAACCGATCGCAAGTCCACTACTGATTTTTGTATATTTTTGGGGGTGATTCCCTTATCTCTGGGAAGAGTAAGAAACAGACTATTGTTTCTGTTCCTCTACTGAGACAGAGTATTGTGCTATGACATTCACTACAATCAAAATTGTGTTGTTACGTTGGTTACTTGCAGACATGGGTGTCACTTCATCCTCTCCATTCTTATGTATTGTGATAATAAAAGTGCTATTCAGATTTCTCACAACTCTGTGTTCCATGAGCATACAAAGTATATTGAGATTGACTATCATATGATTCGCATCTGATTCGCCATCATTTGTAGACTGGCATTATTTTTCTACTTTTTGTTTCTTCATCGTTACAGCTTGCTGACTTCTTTACAAAGTCTCATTCAATTCATCATTTTCGCTTCTTACTAGACAAAATTTTGCTGCTTTTGCTGTAGTATCATGAGTTTGAGGGGAGATGTTAGCCTTATATTATTATTGCATAATATTTAGTTTCCTTTTTCGTTTACTTTTCTTGTAATATATAAACTTTTGTATTTCATTGAAAACCTAATCTTTAGGTGGCTCAATAATATGTTTTCTTCTTCCCTTAATTCTTCTCCTCCTTTGGTTGGTGTATCAAATTAGTTTGTATTGTTTTCACAACGTAGGTGAAATCTCAATCTGGCCAAATCAATGAAGATTCAATTATAGCAATCAAAGACATGAAGCAACGGCTAGGGTTCCATGACAAAACCATTCACAAATTAAAATAGAGTTTAAAAGACATTTTTCACAGAAGAACACAAGATTTATAATAACATTAAAACAACAATCTTTAAAAAGAATAAAGGTTTTAGAATAAATAATTAAGGAAAATAGCATATGTACATAGCTCAAGTTTTCAAATAAAGATTTTGATTTTGAAAGCCAAGTAATTCACCTCCAACAGTAAAGATTTTGATTTTGAAGCCAAGTAATTCACCTCCAACAGTAAAGATTTTGATTTTTGAAGCCAAGTAATTCACCTCCAACAGTAGAAATGGAAGACAAAGAAAAAGAGTTGTCTTTGCAGGGTAGGTTTTTTTTTGGGAGATCCCAAAGCCTTTGCCTAGTAGGCCTTGGGCCAATGCCGACCTTGCCAAGAACCGGCAAAGTATGGGAAAAAAGTGATTTTCAAAAAATCAAAATCAAACAAAGACTTAATGCCATTTGTTATAGTGGTTGCTTGCAATAATTTGCCTTCTCTTATACTACACTAACGTTATAAACTTTGCAAAAAAACTTGATGTGAGTAATCGTGTCTAAAAATTACATACCAAAATGAAATTAACAATAGAATTGCTCATCTATTATAAGTCCATGTTTTGTACAGCCAAAAAATTAATTACAGATTAATTCGAGGTCAAGAATTAATTTTAAACAAAAAATTTATAAAATTTACAATTTTTCAATCATACATTTTATTAAGGGCCTGTTTGGTACAGATTCTGATTTTCTACAGTAAATCAATTATCATTTAAATAATATTTTTCATCACATCAATAACTTTTTCTTCTTTTTCAAACACACATTTCTCATCATATCACTATTCAAAATCAATTCTTCCTCCACAAAATCTCTACCAAACAAGCTCTAAAATTTATTAAAAATATAATTTTTATCCAACAATATATATTTGGGAGTTCTAAAACACCAACTACAACAATGGAACAAAATGCTGAAAAATTGAATTAAAAATTCCAGAAGTCAATTATTTTTGCATCTTCCCCCTCTCTTTTTCCACCACATGTCTGTTTTCCATTATTTCCTTATTAATTAAATCCAACATCAGACAACAAAAAGTTTCTCAACATACTCCACGACACCGTTTCACCTCTCTTCTCCCATCCTCGTATCCAAGTTCTCGAAGTTGAAACCCCTGTTCCAGTGTTGTTCGATCTCCCCATTTTCCAAATTCACGCGCTCCTGAACTTCATACTCGCTTTAACGGAAAACGTACTCTCATTCTACATTTATATATACTATACGTAGCACTGACAGAGACGGACCCTAGTGGAGTTGGANGTTTCTCAACATACTCCACGACACCGTTTCACCTCTCTTCTCCCATCCTCGTATCCAAGTTCTCGAAGTTGAAACCCCTGTTCCAGTGTTGTTCGATCTCCCCATTTTCCAAATTCACGCGCTCCTGAACTTCATACTCGCTTTAACGGAAAACGTACTCTCATTCTACATTTATATATACTATACGTAGCACTGACAGAGACGGACCCTAGTGGAGTTGGACCGGACAATGTGAGCCGGGATGAGCAGAGCCGGGGAAGAAGATGACGACGAAGAGGGCTTCCACGACTCCCTCGACCGCCTCCTCTCTTCCTCGAACACTTCCTGTTCCTGCTCCCATTCCAACTCAGAAGACGAGGATCCGAACTGCAATTACTGCCCAGAGCCAGTGCCCAGGTTCCCCATGGGCTTGTCTAACAAATACGATGTATGGATCGCCCAGCCGTCTTCAGTTGAGGAACGCCGCATCCGTCTCCTCTGCCAAATGGGCCTCACTAAAGATTCCTCCCTCCTCCGCCACCGCCCCTCCTTGTCATCTTCCGGTTGTTCTCCTGACTTATTTAAAAGATCCGCCTCTTCGGATCACTTGAACACCAGTGAGAGCTCTTCCAATATTCATAATAACTCGTTGACCCTTAATATTATTAATAGTGATTTTGATAGTAGTAGTAATACTAATGGAATATTATCCGGGATTGTGAGATCTAAATCGGACGGGGACGGTAATTCTTGCAAGAGTTTGGAGTTTAGCATAATTAATTCCAAGTCCTCTTCACCAGGGAAGGAGAGTATTCTTGGAACTGGTTTACCTGTGAAGACTGATAATCAGAACTACAGTCAAAGCCATTCTGATGTTGAGAAATCTAGCAATGGATCGCCAACGATCAGTGCCAAAACTCCGAATAAGCCGCCCAAAAGAGAGATTAGAGAAGATTCAACGTGCAATGGGAGCTTTAGTAGTGCATTGACCATTCCAAGGAATGGGGAGTCTGACGAGGGTTTTGAGTGTAATAAGTTGAATACTGTTAATGGGGTGTATATGATAAAAAATCTGGATAATGGGAAGGAGTTTGAGGTGAAGGAGGTGAGGGAAGATGGGATGTGGAAAAAGATCGAGGAAGTGGGGACGGGGCGACATTTGACGATGGAAGAGTTCTCTTCTGAGATGTGTGTTGGGACTTCGCCTATTGTGCAGGAGTTGATGAGGAGGCAGAATGTGGAGGACGGGATCAATGATGGTTTGGATTCAAATGCAGAAGGGAACTGTGAGACTGGATGTAAGTTAAAGAAAAGAGGGAGTTGGTTGAAGAGTATAAAAAATATGGCAAGTACTGTTACAGGGCACAAGGAGAGACGAAGTAGCGATGAGAGAGATACATCATCAGAGAAGGGTGGGAGGAGGTCAAGCTCTGCTACAGATGATAGCCAGGATGTTTCCTTTCATGTGCCTGAAAGAGTTCGGGTCAGGCAGTATGGGAAATCTGTTAAAGAGCTTACAGCATTATACAAAAGCCAGGACATACAGGCTCACAGGGGGTCCATTTGGACAATTAAGTTTAGTTTGGATGGCAAGTATCTTGCTACAGCTGGAGAGGACTGCGTGATCCATGTGTGGCAGGTTGTTGAATCAGAGAGGAAGGGAGATTTGTTGTTGGAGAAAATTGAAGATGGAAATTTCAATCTTCAGTTTTTGGCCAATGTATCACCAGAGCCCTCTTCAACGACACCAAGTTCGAACAATTACTCAGAGAAGAAGAGGCGAGGTAAGTCATCCATAAGCCTAAAATCAGTGAGCCTTGAACAGATTTTGGTGCCAGAGACAGTGTTTGCCCTCTTGGAGAAACCCATCTGTTCATTTCAAGGACATGGGAATGATGTACTGGACCTCTCGTGGTCCAAGTCTCAGGTTAGCTTGCATCTTTGCCTTATTTTTCTATTGTTCTTCATATGGTATAATGATTTGAGAAATAATATGGAGTCTTCCTTAACCTCTGTTGTCTAGTTGAAAAATGAAATTACTTATGTGCCAATTGAATCATGAATTAACTAAGATTGTCATATTCCTAGACCTTGATTGTGCAATTTAGACATTTTAGCCAAGCTTTTTCTGTCCATGAAGTGATGTGTGTAGCATAGAATACTGCCTTTCAGTGTGTTCTCTCAGGTGGGTTGTCCACTAGATCACTGAACAAGAAGGTTGTATATCGGACCATATTTTATTTTGAGCTTGTTAATTTTTTTGCTGTAACTTAATCAATCACATGAGCATCTTTTTAAAGAAATATTTGAAGAGATAATGCAAGATGTGGATATTTGCTTTCCAATATGTTTAATTAGAATATTTATAACAGGCACAAAAATGGAATGTGATATTTAAATTAGTTGCAAGCTCGATGCAGCTTATTATTTCTGTGTTATGTGTAAATTTGGTTATATATAGAGTGAGAAGATGATTTTGTTGAAGCATCTTCATTAAGGTTTTTGTTGTTTGCTCAAAAAATTTAAGACAATCCACCCTGATCATTTAGCAGCTTTTAACCTCATGGGATTTGTTGATAGAATTGTTAGTGCTAGTGATGTGTAATGTCCATGTCTTTCATGTCTTTGAAAGAATTTTGTTTTTGTTGCTGTGTATAGAATTAACAAAGATTTGTATGTACTTACAGTTATCTATGATTCGTATTCTTATTTAAATTTAAGCTAGTTAGGGACATAATATACTGTGTTGAACATTTTGGTTAAAAGTTCATAAAATTTTCTTTGAACATTTTGGGATGCATCTCTGATTATTGGTTGTGAACAGCCGGAAATTTGAATATTGGCCAGAACATGAAATTTGACGGTTAAAAAATATTATCCTAAAGGCATGGGAAGATGTAATTCTTGTCTAAGAAACCTAGTGTCTCAAAAGAGTATTTAAGCAAGGCGAAAGTCATATATGTCAATGAAATATGTCGTGTCTTAGCGGAGTGTGAAACATTTCTTACAGCATCTTTAAATTGTATTGCATTAACCTTTTCCTAAAACTGGTTGGAAAAAGTTCCCAAAAAAATAGAGAAAAAGTAGTTTTAATTACATAATTTGTCTATTCTACAGTGATTTTATCTCATCTGCCTGGAGAAATTGAGGGATTTGATTTGGACGAAAAAATTGGTTCTGTTAATGGTTGTTGAAGACAATATTTAAATGATTACATTTGGCCCATCTAGATTAAGTAATACAAAATGTTTTGGCTGGTCTTTTTCCATGACATGCATTTGCTGTTACCAGCTTTATCTTGCATGGTTTAAAAAGGCATGAATGAGGCTCACCTTCAGTGCCTCAAGGCTAGAGTTTCAGTGCTATTTAAAACAAAAAGTGTCAATCAATTCTTTGGCTAAACAATAAAAATACCTACCCTACCCCACGCCTCATTGCTCCCCCGAGAAGCTTCTTCTACAAGATTACAGGGAGGCAACTGGCGGTTCAGAAACTTGGATAGATATTTTTTACATTTTTTTGTTTTTGCACTTCGTCTCTCTCTCTCTAATTTTAATTTTTGTATTTTTCAAAATCCTCTTATTTTTTTATTATTTTACTAAAAATATTTGGTTGTTGTGAGGCTTACGCCTCACCTCATATAGGAATAACGCCTCAGTACCTATTTCCCCCCTTTAAACTTTTTTTTTTTTTGGCAACCTCCATCCAGTGATTGTGTTTGTTTGATTTGTTCTAAAAGTGCAATTGCCCTGATGGGCCTGATCTTAAGGAGAAACATTTTGATTTTATTTCTTGCCATTATTCATCTTGGCCTATGCAAAATTAGTTGTATGCATTTTAATTAAAGTAAAGAACTTGTGAGGTCTTCACCAGACATCTCGCTAATGGTTTTCTTCCTTCTCCAGCAACTGCTGTCATCTTCAATGGATAAAACTGTGCGGCTATGGGACTTGTCTAGCAATTCTTGTTTAAAGATCTTCGCACACAGTGACTATGGTAATTGCCTGTATCCCTATTACTCTATTGCCAAAGAGTCTTAAACTTCTGAGAGGTAAGTGCCCACAGTTCCTATTGAGGTCGTGAGGTTAGGACGGGGATTTCATGGAGGAACCTCTTGTTCATGGAAATGACACTTGTAATATGTAACAGAAGTTAATAAATATTAGAATGATCCTAAGACTATGTTATGCCGAGCTTTGATGCCTATCTAAAGGAGGATGCAAGGTGGTGAGCTTCTTACAATTGGATTGCACAAAGATTATTGTGGTAGTCTTTATAATTGTGTGAAAGGATCGTGAAATTTTCCTCTCGAAGTCTTGTATATAAGTTTGTATTATTGTTTTATACAACATGAAATGAACTAACAGGAGTCTTAGGAAACATGCTGATATACGAGAATCTGGCTACAAGGTTGTCTAAGATCAAGGTCTGATTTCATATCTTTTTGGGATTAACAAAACATAAGAAAAGCTTTAAGAGACTGGAAATTTGGTTGGCAAATGATAGCAATAAATGATTGACAATTGGTTAAATTAACACTGTGAACAAGAATATTTATTTTAGAGGATGATTTTATACAAAAAGAAGAGAGAGAAATGGAGGTCAATTGCCATAGTGTGGTCTGAATCAAGACAGCTCTATGAATCAAGATGGTAAGAGAGAATGTGAAGTGGGTAGAATTTATGGAACTGTCTGTGGCTTGAGAGTTTCAGTTACTTGCCTAGTAGTTGAGATGATATTTTAATTTTCAACTGACAGGTTTAGTATATTGATGATTTGTGCATATGAATATTTAGATCGTCTCCTATTTTACACATTAGTTTCATAAATCCATTTGTTTAGTTGTAGACTTGTAGTTTTATATCAGGGCTTCTTTTGGCATGTTAATATCATAAACTCAATAAATAGATTTGACATTAATTCATCACTGATAAGTATTCTGGATTCTCTTGATGCAGTAACCTGCATCCAGTTTAATCCTGTTGATGATAGATACTTCATCAGTGGATCCCTAGATGCTAAGGTGCGCATATGGAGCATTCCTGATCACCAAGTCGTTGATTGGAATGATTTACATGAAATGGTCACTGCAGCTTGCTATACACCTGATGGCCAGGTTGGGCATACATTGTATTACAGTTACTACTTAATTTTGTGTTGTCCCTCCAGTTATGCAAAATTGTTTTCCCTATGCACGTGTTTCAGTTGTACTTAAAGTCTGTGTTTGTTAATTGATGAAGGGTGCACTAGTTGGGTCATACAAGGGAAGTTGTTGCTTATACAACACATCAGGTATGAATAATAGCTACATGAAGAAAGATAAGATTCTGTTCATTGTAAACTAGTTAATCATGCATCACTATATTTCCAGATAATAAATTCCAGCAAAAAAGCCAGATCGATCTGCTGAATAAGAAGAAATATCATCAAAAGAAAATAACCGGTTTCCAGGTAATCAATTCATTGACTAATTGCAGTACATGCAAGGTATAAGAGGGAAGAAATTATTGGTGTTGGGTGGGGTACAACACTCTCTTTTCTTCAGAGAACGATAGCGTTTTAGCATTACAGTGGAGTTCTTATAATTGGAAAATGCAAGTGAAAACCAACCTCTTCTTATGATTATATTGTTTTCATCGCTCAGTTTGCACCAGGAAGTACATCAGAAGTGCTTATTACATCTGGAGATTCACGAGTTCGAGTTATAGAGGGTGTTGATCTTGTTCACAAGTTCAAAGGTATGCTAGTGTACTGTATAAGATTCTATAAATTTTTGAAGGTGGCAATGAGGGTTAAATTCTTAAAGATGGTTATAATTGTTAGGCTTGGTCTCATTAATTAACTAAACATGCCAAGAGTTTGACAAATCAGTCTATTCTTAGTGTCTATGTGCTTATTATGGAAATTCGTGAGGGTTCTAATTTAGGAAAGGTTTTGAACTGCTGTCTGCTGACATGATTATTCTAATTATTGAGCTCTGTTCTGTTTTGGTGTTTGCTGTTGATTTTTGTTGAAGGAAAGTTTTTCCTCCTAAGTTCTAGTGTTTTGTTCTGACATTTAGGATTTAATATATGGTGTACCTAGTTGCAGTCATAACATAGGAAAATAAGGAATCTGTTTAGAAATAAAGCAGGCCAATAAGGTGCGAGAACCATAACAACTAAAGCTTTTTTCTTTTTTGTGGGGGTGGGGGTGGGGGTGGGGAATGAGCATGGTTTATCGTGGCTACATTCCGTTTTTCATGCAGCTTTGCAACCAATTTTGAAAAAAAGTACTTTAGTGCCCGAAAAAATATTTTAATCTGCTTGTATTTTCTATTGGCACTTGTATCCTAGTATTTTCCTTGTCAGATCATGAAACTGCGCATTAACCTGCGATGTCCTGTACTCTCTGACCACATGTAATGTGAATCTTATGAAATTTTAATCTAGGTTATTTTCCTTCTTGGGGGACTCTTGATGGTTTGTCTCAAATTTTTTTCTTATACAAGTAATTTTGACAGCTGTTGATGTCGGTTATCATGGTTACATATGGTTGTTAACACCTGAAGATGTTAGTATCTTATAGAGGAGTGCAACTTGATCATTTCCTTAACTTATTCTCTTTTCCTTTTGTTTTTATGTTACACGAGATTCCAAATCTCTGTCCTGCATGGTAGTTGTTGGCAGGCTATTGTTTTCTACTGCCATATCTGAACCATGAATATGAATGATAAAATTTAGCATTCGGATTATTGAGGTCCTAGTTAGAGTAGGCCTTTGGTTTTTTTCTTTTTTTCCCAGTTTTTCTTTATTTAGGTGCATCTTCATTTTAGGTGGACCTCTTAGTAGCACAGTTCTGGGTACCAGAAATGGATGACATCATGTAAATTGTAAACTTCAGTGCGTAACTGGTGGGAGATGTCGTTATTCAAAAAGGAAGATGCAGACATTTGAAAACATGCCTCGTAATTACAGAAAGCAGGACACAGAATCTCTTTCCCAATTTTGTTCAGAAATATATTTATTTTCCTTTTTCTACCTACATTCTTCCATCAATTTACGGGAAGATGAAAAGAGAGATTAATTACCTAGGTTTGTTTTCAACATTTTCTTACCTCGGATTTTAGAATATAAATCACAATTGATTACTATGAGTGGAGTTCATTTTAATATGATTGATACATGTTTCCTCAACATCTTCCATTAGCCGGGGGGTCGTTTTTGTTGCAAGTAGAATTTGTCTAATGAGAATTGTTTGAATCTGTGATCCGGTTGACAAAGTGGATCTGTGCCAAAATTATTATGCTGACATTTATCATCGCCTTTACCCATTCCTGAGAATTAATTTTATTTTGAAAAGTTGGGACTCTTCTTATAGTTGGGAATTTCTTGCAGGGTTTCGTAACACACACAGCCAAATCTCAGCCTCCCTAACGACTAATGGAAAATATGTGATCTCTGCTAGCGAGGATTCTTATGTATATATTTGGAGACATGAAGGTGAATCCCGACCAAACAGAAACAAAGGTGTTACTGTGACCCACTCTTACGAGCATTTTCACTGTCAAGATGTATCAGTTGCAATCCCTTGGCCTGGAATGTGTGACTCGTGGGAATTACATGACACGTGTTGTAGAGTTCAAAGCAGTTCTATTGATAATTTTGAGGAGGTTTTAACAGCCAACCACCCACCTACTCCAGTCGAAGAACCTAATGATGGCGAGAGCTCGCCATTTGCATCAGTCAACAATAGTAGTCCACTTAATGGCATGATTTCTAGTGATACAAACAGCTACCTCTTTGATAGATTCTCAGTAATGTGGCCCGATGATAAATTTCTTTCGGCTACCAAGAACACTAGCCCTCAAGTTGATGCTGATTTGTCCAATTGGTTATACCAAAACAGGTCAGCGTGGGGGATGGTAATTGTAACTGCAGGCCTCAGAGGAGAAATTAGGACTTTCCAGAATTTTGGATTGCCCCTTCGAAATTAGGAGGCAAAGAGTTCTCTAGGAGTGGCCAACAGATTTCTACACCTCAAAATTTGCAAAAATTGTACAGATATTTGGTAAGATGGGCAAAGATTAGCCAGTTTTTCTCTTTTTTCTTTTTTGTATCTGGGGCTCGAAAGCCATATCGGAGCCTTCCAGAGGTCACTGATAAGTAGATTTCTCATGATTGAAAAGGCAAAAGGAAAAAATGTCAAGACATTACACATTTGAGTTTAGGAACCGATTGATTGTCTGTAATAGGAAATTTGGATTGAAGATATGATTTTATTCCAACAGTTGTATATATGAACTGGTTGTGGTATAGTTTCCTGTATTTTTAGTCAATTCATCCAACAGCATAATTTGAAATAGCCCCCTGTATTTGTAATCGATATTGTTTTTAAACCTTTCACCTTTTTCTTTCCCCTATTGTGTTTCTGTGTAATCCTATTAACCTTTGCCGCACGTTTGGTATGCAGTATTAATATGACTTGACCGACGAACAATATTTCATCATATTCATCCAACAGCATAATTTGAAATAGGCTTCCTGTATTTGTAATAAACATTGTCCTTGAACCTTTCACCTCTCTCTTTCCCCTATTGTGTTTCAGTGTATTCCTAATAATTTTCAGAGCACATTTGGTATGTAGTATTGACATAACTTGATCGATGAACAAGATCTAAACTTTTTTGACCATATCCTCTCTTTGCACGAAATGGTTTCCATCAAACATTATCCTAGATGAATTTCTCCATCCCAGGCCCATAACTGTAGGAGGAGCTCTTCTATTTTCTAATAAAAATATCAGAGGAAATCTGAACTACAAAATCTGATTGGTTCCTTGGAGTT
The DNA here is from genome assembly GCA_903798395.1 of Fraxinus floribunda. Lineage (NCBI taxonomy): Eukaryota > Viridiplantae > Streptophyta > Magnoliopsida > Lamiales > Oleaceae > Fraxinus > Fraxinus floribunda. The sequence continues at coordinate 13,107 of CAIGRS010030481.1, forward strand.
GATGTGATACGTGTCCATAAAAAATTATCTTATCCGTGCTGCATTTAATATCCAAAAGTTCGGTCCATTTTGTCAAATATCAGCCAACATTTTCATATATATACATCCCCAAAAGTATCAATTAATATTATCAAAGAAACATCTAATACTAACAAATTGAAATTCCATGGCTCTACAGGCTGCTGCCATTCTCCCCTCTGCATTTGCCATTCACAAAGAGGTTTGTGGCCACTGCTTTTTGTGTACAAGCCTTTGATTTAATGCTTGTTATCTTTATATTTTTGATTAATTTTGGTACTTTCCACAGGGAAAAAATAGTGCATCTTTGAAGGACTCTAGCCTCTTTGGAGTTGCAATCTCAGACCGTATCAAGGCTGACAAGGTATAAATTTTCCCCTCCAGCTGAATAATGTCATTGACTTGATGAATCAAGATTCAAGATTATTAATGGAGATTGCACTTCTTGCAGAGAGAATTCGGGTTGAGGAAGTTCTCAGTCGGGGCTATCAGAGCTGAGGCAGTGGCTACCTCTCCAGTTTTCACCCCTGCAACAGTTCAAGGGAAGAAAGCACTAAGAAAGGGCACTGTGGTGATCACCGGAGCCTCCTCCGGTTTAGGCCTGGCAACCGCAAAAGCTCTGGCTGAAACCGGAAAATGGCACGTAATTCTAGCCTGCAGGGACTTCCTCAAGGCTGAGAGGGCAGCAAAGTCCGTTGGAATGTCTAAGGGAAGTTACACCATTATGCATTTAGACCTTGCTTCCCTTGACAGTGTGAGGCAGTTTGTCGAAAACTTCAAGCAATCTGGCCGGCCCCTCGACGTCTTGGTTTGCAATGCTGCTGTGTATCAGCCAACTGCAAGGGAGCCTTCATTCACAGCTGATGGGTTTGAGCTCAGTGTTGGGACTAACCATCTTGGCCATTTCCTTCTTTCAAGATTGTTGCTTGATGACATGAAGCAGTCTGATTATCCATCGAAGAGACTCATAATTGTCGGCTCAATTACAGGTATAACATAATCATTAGTGCATAATTGATCTAGAAAATGCCGCTAATACGAGCAACAAGTATATAGATTATAGATTAACGGTGTCTCTTGATGTATTTCAGGGAATACAAATACACTGGCTGGAAATGTACCTCCAAAGGCGAACCTTGGGGATTTGAGGGGCCTCCAAGGGGGATTGAATGGATTAAACACTTCGTCCATGATTGACGGTGGAGATTTCGATGGAGCAAAGGCATACAAGGATAGCAAGGTGTGCAATATGCTCACGATGCAAGAGTTTCACCGTCGTTACAACGAGGAAACTGGCATCACATTTGCGTCCCTTTACCCTGGCTGCATTGCAACAACAGGCCTGTTTAGGGAGCACATCCCCTTGTTTAGGCTCCTTTTCCCTCCATTTCAAAAGTTCATCACCAAGGGGTTCGTCTCAGAGGAAGAAGCCGGAAAGAGACTTGCACAGGTACAAAGAACAACACATATTATGTAATTTGTGGGAAGCATAAACTCATATATCTTATTTCTTCTGATGCAGGTTGTAAGTGATCCAAGTTTAACAAAGTCAGGAGTCTACTGGAGTTGGAACAAGGATTCGGCTTCATTCGAGAACCAGTTGTCTCAAGAAGCCAGTAATGCCGATAAAGCTCGTAAAGTATGGGAAATCAGTGAGAAACTAGTTGGTTTGGCTTGAAGGGTAATCCTCAGTTACTTTGTTCACTAATCTTTGGTGCCGAAGACGGAAGATTTTGGATTGAATGCTTGTAGTTGTGAGGAAAAATAAAACGAAAATTCAACTTGTAACATTAAAGTTAGAATCAAATCACTTGATCCTTTTTGGTTTAGCTTGCTATGATTGGAACATAAATTGCAGGTAACATTCATGAACATAAATCAAGATTTAATTAAACCAAAATCAAGTTTCAGATTATTTTTTGTACATCTGTGCTCATCTCTTGGCCAGAAAACAAAGAAAGATCAAATACTCCAAAATAACAAAACAGAGTGGAAAACGTGAAACTAATAGATTAGGGTTCATGAAAATTCCATTCTGCCCAATTGGTTTCACTTCCAACTCGAGGAATGCTATCCACCCTAGCATAATGATCAATTTTGAAATTAGCCCCACACATCACCCCTTCACTGTCCACCCTTGGCATTGCCCTTAGCTTATTCATGGGGTGCTCAAAACTCATTAATCCTCCCTCACTGTGAAATATGCACCCTGTATCCACAAAATCAATCATATTATTCTTGAGTTAATTCATTAATTATGCAGTTCTTTTGTTGAAATTTTCTACCATTACCTGCTGGGAATGGTGCAAAAGATTTAGCACAGCTTGCTTTAATCACGTCTATATCATCAGAAATCACCACGGAACCATCTGCAGCTATGCCCCAGTACAACTTAACTCCACCATCAGAACCCTGAAATCATAATTGATATCGTACAAAAAGAAGCTAAAATCTTATATATACGACAGAGTAATAAAATTTACAAGATGGGCCAAATACCAGTGCGGTAAAAACGGTTCCAACTTTGCTATCATAGACAACAAAGGCAAAGCTCCCATCAAGATCCTTAATAACCTGATCAGCGGGGTAAGGACTACGGTCCCTAAGTGTTCTATAAGCTTCAATCACAAGCATGGCCTCATTTGCAGTTCTTGCTAATCCATACTGCTTAATCTGAGCACATAAATTGTTCAAACTCCCCATGAAAAGGCAATATATATCATCATACCCACAAAACACCCTGCCAACAAAAACCCATAAAAAAATGTTGAGAATTTCCTCGAGCACATAACACATGTATATGAGTGTATATATGTATATATACCTTTGGTTCTGATGAAAAAGAGAATGGTGATCAGGTTGTGCGTAAGCAAGAACAGCAGCATCCCCAAAACTCATAGAGGAAGTGTTAGTAGGGTGAGAAGAAATGAATTCTTGAAGAGTTTCATCTGGTAATTTAGGCTTCTTTGAACTTCTGAGAGACGCGGGGCTGTTTAGCTCTTCAGGTGGATGAGCAAACGCCTTGTGAAATATGGCCAACATCTTTTCTTCTAGAAAGAGAAACTGAAATTCTATTGATCTTATGGAGAGAGTGGATATTTATGAGTTAACTGAAAATGTATTTTTTTTTTCTGCGAGCGCGAAACAGAATTTATATAGGCTGTAAGGGGTTGAGGGATGGTAGCAGTTTTGTCTTTATTGATTAAGATCAACATGATGATTTATGACATTGGATAAGGATTCTCCTACTGCGTTGTAAACATTTGACAGCAAATACATAAGTTAAAATTTTATTTATGATATT